>OU696531.1:88801853-89006254 GCA_916048285.2 Bellardia pandia | reverse complement strand
ATAGACTCCTCAAGTATTTTGCCATAGTGCGAACTCTATGTTGTCAGAATTTTCCATTGCCTATTTTCACAAATGGAGGTTAAGTTTGATGACTCCATATTGTCAAATATTTCCAATGCGCATTTTCACTAGTCGGAGGCTGGTGTTTCATTTGACTCAACTTCTTTTTCCTGGTCCTTCTTTTTCGTTTTTTTGTTGTTGATTTTATCTTGCAATTTCTTTTTGTATGCAATTTGTTTGTCCATGGCACGTAAATCTTCCATTGAACACGTTTTCAGGTTACGCACACCTTCAGTTATTAGTTTATCGGTGAGAGAAAGTTTGATGTGTCTCAACTTGGACTTACGGCGTTTAGGGCGCAACAATTCTTCACGGTAGAGGAATATAGTATAGGGCAAAGAGTTTAAATCCATTTTGTAGTGTTCTTCAGTTGAAAACTCTAACGAGAATGATGTTGCGATTCGAAGGTGCTTGAATTTATATCCAATTCCTTCCATGCACTAACATATTTACTGTTACCTGGTAATGTTAGTTCATTCTGCAGGTAGAAGGTACAATGGTGACCTTTTTGTCCCTTTTGTTGTCTCAAATTGTAGATATTGTCCCTTTTTATGTTTATTGCAAAAGTTAATTCTTAATCCATTTGTTACCTGGTAATGTTAAGTCATTCTGCAGGTAGCAGGTACAATGGTGACCTTTTTGTCCCTTTTGTTGTCTCAAATTGTAGATATTGTCCCTTTTTATGTTTATTGCAAAAGTTAATTCTTAATCCATTTGTTCTTTTAAACTCAGCGTTACCTGAGTTGCAAAATACTAAGTGATAAAACAAAAATAATAAGCAATAAATGGTGCCAAATCAAAGTAGACCCCTTATTTTCCGTGTTCGTATTAATGGGAATTCGCTCCGTTTAAAAAACTTGATTTTAACTGCAAGTGTCTAGATAATTTTTACTTAAGAAACAAATATTATTTTAAAAACATATTCACATGATATAAAGGGTGTCCCAACTATAACTGAAACTTTGCAAACCTTTCTAAAAGAAATCTGTCTCTCAGAGAAACACTTTTCTAAAGGAAAACTATATCGCACCATATTTATTGTGATATCCCGAGCAAAATTTATGTTAACAAGTAAAATGGCAAAAAAATGACAAAGTTTATTCTTACGAATCATAAAATTCTGTATAGTTGACAATAGGTATTTCCAATATGATGGCAAAATATATAAACAAGAAAAGGGACTTCCAATGGGTTCACCAGCATCTCCAATAACAGCAGATATTGTAATGGAAAAATTATTAGATACATGTATTGAAAAATTATCAATAAAACCAAAAATACTAACAAAATATGTAGACGACTTATTTTGTATAATTGAAGATAATAAAATTGATAATTTATTATCAACATTCAACTCATTTGATCAGAATATAAAATTTACTATTGAAAGAGAATTAAATTCTTCAATTTCATATTTAGACATATTAGTTAAAAGAAGGGGAAATAATTTAGTATTTGATTGGTATAAAAAACCAACTTCATCAGGAAGAATTTTAAATTATTTCTCAAAACACCCAAAAAGAATTATTATAAATACTGCTAAAAATCTTATAGATAGAATATTAACAATTAGTGACATTAGATTTCATAAGAAAAATAAGGAAATAATTAGAAATATATTAATAGATAATAGTTTTCCCAATGAACTCATTTGCAGATTAATAAAACAATTTAATACAAAGAAATCCTATATTAATAATGGAATTTCAGAACCAAAAATTTATAAGTCAATATCATATATACCTGGATTTTCAGAAAGAATAGAACATTTAAACATATATAACAAAACAACATACAAAATGGCACATAAGGTAAATAATAATGTAGGAAGATTATTCACAAAAACTAAAGATAGATTAGAAAAGACAGATATGTCAAATTTAGTATATAAAATTCCTTGTGGTGGTAACAGTAACGGGCAATGCAACAAAATATATATAGGAACAACAGGGACAAAACTTAAAACTAGATTAGCAGGACATAGACATGACCAGAAATATAGAAATTATAATTCAACACAAAAAACAGCTTTATCAACCCATTGTAGAGATTTTAACCACTACCCAGATTTTGATAACACATCTATATTGAACACAGAAAATCATACAAAACAAAGATACATGTTAGAAATGTTACTTATAAATAATGTACCATCAGAAAGAAGGATAAATTTTAAGAAAGACACAGAAAACTTAGCTCAAAATTACAGACACCTATTGAACAAAAATATAAATATTAACAATAGGAGAAATTTACACAATTTATGTATTTAAAAAATGTTATAATTCCAAAATGTTATTATTTAAAATGTTACTATATTTCTGTTATAATTTTTTACTGTTCAATGTTATTATCGAAAATTTAAAATTATTTTTCTGTAAAACATGTTTTCAATTTTGTCAACCCCTTTCCAACTTATATCAAAAAATTTTTACACATAGAAAATTTTTATAATATTAAATTAACTCCTGAAGAAGATTTCCAAAGGAAATCGAAATATTGAGTGAATTATATATAAGAATTAAAAAATCTTTTATATAAAAAACAAAAAAGTGACCTCAAGCTTAAAAATTATTTAATAAAAATCATTAAAAAGGTCGAAGAATATAGAATAAAATTATTTACAAAGTTCTTGTAGAAAATCTCTTTATATTTAAACATCCCAAATAAAGTATGTATAATACGAGTATATAACTAAATAAATGTAAGTATTCGAATCTGTTTAGAAATTCTTTGTACAATTTAGGCGTTATTTAAAGTGTAGGAGGAAATGTAATGTAATGTAATGGTTTTATATATATCACGAAGAACAAAAAAACATTTATCCAATATCATCCATTCAGAGAAATTGGCCTACAAATAACGAAGAGACCTTGACAAATTTGATTTTCTAACTATTTCCTATATATATATTTTAAAAATCGAACTGAATCAAATCGTATGGTCTGATAAAATTAGCCGTCATGGTTGCTAATTTTATTTTGATTCTATATCAGCAAGTTGCAAGCCAACATTTAACTAAATTCACTGGTTCCAGCTCCAAACAGAAATAAAACCTTTATTTGAGTACCTGATTAGCAAATCATAGTTTATACTTATACAGTGGATAGCACAAATGAGTACATGTTTGTGACATGTGCAGTTTTAATTGCATAAAAATAAAACAAATCAAGAAAATTAAAACATGTTTTTTGTCAGTTATTTGATGTTTACTATTTAACAAAATATTACCTACATATATAAACAACCAGCATGTACGCATGCTTGAATTATGGTATTTTTAATATTAAGTCCAAAGCTCGTTATTGCTTTAAACACTTTTTACACGTTGGCATATTCTCCAACAATTTCTCAATTAATTAATTTGCAACACGCTTTTATTCGAGCAGAATCCGCTCCCAAAGCTCTGCCAAATGCGTTGGAGTTAATCGGTATTTTTCCAACCGTCTCTTCACAATTGACCCCAAATCTCAGTCGAATTTAAGTCAGGCCATTTTGCTGGCCAATCTCTCACGATTTTAGAAGTGTTCTTTGTGTCATCATCCAACTGAAAATTAACTTCATACACATGCTAGACGTTCTACAAAATCGATAAGATGAGTTTGCCAAATACGCAGAAAGTCTTCTTTCCTCATTATTCTTTCGATTCTTTGCAGTAGTTCGAGGTGCCACCATGTTGTTTGCTTAACATGGTGTTTTTGAATTCTCTGGGCTGTTCGGTGGCAGCTATATTGTTTACCTTCGGACGATTAAATTTCGATTCATCTGACCAGATTATAAGTTTCCTGTCATCTACAGTCCAATTTCTTTGCTCTTAACATATTAATTTTTTACTGCTGAAATGTATTCAATATCGACAAGGTCCACCAACTAACGGGTTTGCCGATTGCTATAGAAGCATCTTTTGGAGCATTCCATGGTCACGTACAGACAAATTCAACTGTTTTTTTGTACTTATTCAACGCATAACTCTTAACTGGTAAATCAGATATCTAAATTTTTGCAATTATTAATTTGAGTATATGATAGCCTTTAATCCTACATAAATTTTCGTTGTTGTAATTCTCGAAGTACTGAGGAAAAAAGTGAAGAAATGTCGTCACGTGTGGGACAGCTCAAACAACCAACATTTCAAATTGTTGTGTTTAACTGTTAATCTCAGCGAAACTATTACACATAGAGAAAAGCTGTCTTAGAAACAAATTATAACTAACATTTAGGCTTACTGATGATAATAATAAATTTTTAATAAAACACATATTTGTAAGAGAAAATAGTTTTTTTTATTTTGTCACGTACAGACAAGTCGCGTCACGTACGGGACATAGTTCAACTTACAATATATAATATATGTAAAAATCAATAGGTAAATACAGTTTTGTCTTGGGAAAGGCAATGTTTTCTGCACTCCACAACTTTCTCCTTAGTTTTAATGAAATGGAAGTTGGAAACTCCAGTTATCGCTTTGGCATTGTCCCACGGCGATGCACTTTTAATCCTTTCATAAATTTCAGAGGATGGCACATAAATCACACGGGTTTTTGTGACTAATTGAGAAGCTAAATCAGAAAAGTCCTTGGCTGATTGGACAACAAGATGTTCATTTTGGCTCATCATTTTCTCTCTTACCAGTCTTTTGATATTTCCGCCAACTCCGTCTATCACACCTTTTCCATGCGATGTAGCAAAATATTTCCAATAAAAGGGCCTTTTGTACTTTACACTCAACATTGATGTTAGTTTAACCATATAACGGTTCTTAAATTCCGATGAAGGGCCGTCACTCCAAATAATTTCCGCTGAAGGTAAGTCTTCATTTTCTTTATGCATCAAGTCAAACAACTTATTGATGAAAACAAAAACTGTATCCTTGTCTTTTGAATTTGCATCTGAGCATATAAGATATGTTTGACAATTGCCTTTGTAAAAACTTGCTTCAGTAAATAAAAGAACACTTGTTCGTGACCAGAGTGCGCTTTGAACTTCATTCTGGTATTCACAGCCAAAAGACATCGCAAAATCAACTTGAAGGATTCGCACATTTTCATTGCGTTGGTCTTTTTGAAATTCACCGGCTTGAACTCGTTTTAAATTAACATGCTTCATCATAATATGGATAGAATCAATCAATTTTTCTTTAAGTTCACCTGAACTTGTTTCGTGGTTTACTAAACGTAGTTTATTTTCTGAGTTTTTTTCCATTCTTTCCATACACAGATTGTACTTAAATCCATAGAAAATAATATTTTTTTGCCATCAGAACAAGTATCACATTCATTTTTCCAGCACTTCGAATCCAAAGAAGGATCACATAAAATCATAGTCCACCAGTCGTTACAAAAATTTTGTTTCAAACCTTTCAATTTGAATATAAAATTTTCATGAGTTAAACATTTGCACTGGTCTGAAGGTGTGTCTTTCATTAACAAAACGTTTTTCGGTCTTAGCCTACAAAATTTTGAAAATCTAATTTCGATATTAGGAAAAAATTCTTTAAAAATGCAAAAGGCTTCTCGTAGGTACAAAGTCAAATAATGCTTTTGACACTTCTTCTTAATGCCGTTTTCCCAAACAACGATGAAATCATTTGCGCCTGGGCAGGTATACACAATATCCGGACGATAATAAAATGCTTTCACATCGTCATAACGTGTATCGTCACCTGATGTGCTAATGTTTGGGCTTTCTGCTAGAGCAATGTTCATTTTACGCGCTAGTTCTGTAACAACCGCTTTTTTCTTTCTTGGTGATTGAGGCAGTGCTTTTAGAGCCTTTTGAACAGCTTTAGATAAAGTCTGTTTCGACTTGTACGGAGATTCAGTACTTACAGGAGGATTTGTAAGTTCAACGCGCTTTTTTGCCCTTTGCAATCTCTTCTTATCCCTTTCCTTAAGTGAAATTGCTTTTAACTCACCTTCAGAAAGATTTTCTGCTTTTCGTTTACGAAGCTCACGCAATCTTTTAGCCTCATTAGCGGTAAAGTTAGGATCTTCCTCTTTTTGTTTTTCTCGAAATTTTCGCATGCGGCTAGCACTGGTTGATGGTTGCTGGTCGCTCATTTTTGCGTTATTGAGATTTGCAGTACAAAAAAGGGCTTTGTTTATTACAAACGCCAGTAAAAGTTGAAGATGTCAGATAACTTATTTTTCGGCGTCACGTACAGACACTTTATTATCACCAAGAATATATTGTAAGCAAAGCGATTTCAAAATTGTTTCACCAGTTTTTAGACCGCTAAAAGTTAGCTGTTAACAGAAAAATTCAATTTGTATAGTTTACTTGTTTTACAATTATTAATAGAAAAAGGAATTAAGCGTCACGTATGGGACATCGAAACTTACCTTTCCGTTATGATTAATTTCTTATCAAAAAAACACTTAACCAAAAAAATTAATATGCAGTTAAATACAGCGGACCATACACTATAACTAAGAACAGAAATCTAGTTTCTATCTGATAAACAATAGCGGCAGCGACCTCGCAAAAAGTTGTGTAAAGACTAATGAAAAAATCCGACTTGTTGTTACTCTCAATAAATAACGGTATTTACAAAAAATGAGACATACTCACTACAACTTTTGTAAATTATTTTAGATGAGAACATAATCTCACTATGTACGTGCAATAATATATAAAAAATGCATATTTGTAAAACAGTTCAGAGTTCCACTTTTTCATGGAATGCTCCTTTTGTTGTTAAACACTTTTCTTTTAATTTTTGTTATCATAAGACTTGCATCTGCATACGTTAATAGCTATACTCGACCTCTGATTTGTGGTTTGGAACCAATAGAACGCCTTTCTTGGGACCCCTTAGCTATAGTTCGGACTAAAATTTCACCTAGGGTTTATCGATTTTAAATGTTTGATTTTGTAAATGAAACCTACTTCCACAAACATATTTCACAAACCAATCGGTCAAATTTGATGATGATCGGTTCATAATTAGTCATTCCTGCCCATTCCTGAATAACTTTTTTCATAAACTGGATATGGGGTTTTTTATATAATTTGTTTATAAAATTAACCTTCCTTCTTTTGCAGAAATATTAAATTTTTAATACAGAAGTAGTTTTATAAAATTAATTTTGTCAATAATTATTACTAATTTATATGCACAGATTTTAAGATATGTATGTGTACCACTGTTTGTGACACAGTCAACAATTCCTGAAGCATTTAGCTCAATAACATTAAAACGATTATTTTTGTCTAAACTATTTTTTAAAATAATTACAATAGACTTTTGCTTGTGTTTTTAAACTTTATTTACAAAAAAATTAATTGTACAATATTTTTTCTGGTACGTTTTTTATCCCATAGAACAAAATTCGGATAATAGTCAGCGTTATGTTTCATCTTTTTTCAGATGAAATAGTTCCATATTCCACATAGACTCCTCAAGTATTTTGCCATAGTGCGAACTCTATGTTGTCAGAATTTTCCATTGCCTATTTTCACAAATCGGAGGTTAAGTTTGATGACTCCATATTGTCAAATATTTCCAATGCGCATTTTCACTAGTCGGAGGCTGGTGTTTCATTTGACTCAACTTCTTTTTCCTGGTCCTTCTTTTTCGTTTTTTTGTTGTTGATTTTATCTTGCAATTTCTTTTTGTATGCAATTTGTTTGTCCATGGCACGTAAATCTTCCATTGAACACGTTTTCAGGTTACGCACACCTTCAGTTATTAGTTTATCGGTGAGAGAAAGTTTGATGTGTCTCAACTTGGACTTACGGCGTTTAGGGCGCAACAATTCTTCACGGTAGAGGAATATAGTATAGGGCAAAGAGTTTAAATCCATTTTGTAGTGTTCTTCAGTTGAAAACTCTAACGAGAATGATGTTGCGATTCGAAGGTGCTTGAATTTATATCCAATTCCTTCCATGCACTAACATATTTACTGTTACCTGGTAATGTTAGTTCATTCTGCAGGTAGAAGGTACAATGGTGACCTTTTTGTCCCTTTTGTTGTCTCAAATTGTAGATATTGTCCCTTTTTATGTTTATTGCAAAAGTTAATTCTTAATCCATTTGTTACCTGGTAATGTTAAGTCATTCTGCAGGTAGCAGGTACAATGGTGACCTTTTTGTCCCTTTTGTTGTCTCAAATTGTAGATATTGTCCCTTTTTATGTTTATTGCAAAAGTTAATTCTTAATCCATTTGTTCTTTTAAACTCAGCGTTACCTGAGTTGCAAAATACTAAGTGATAAAACAAAAATAATAAGCAATAAATGGTGCCAAATCAAAGTAGACCCCTTATTTTCCGTGTTCGTATTAATGGGAATTCGCTCCGTTTAAAAAACTTGATTTTAACTGCAAGTGTCTAGATAATTTTTACTTAAGAAACAAATATTATTTTAAAAACATATTCACATGATATAAAGGGTGTCCCAACTATAACTGAAACTTTGCAAACCTTTCTAAAAGAAATCTGTCTCTCAGAGAAACACTTTTCTAAAGGAAAACTATATCGCACCATATTTAATGTGATATCCCGAGCAAAATTTATGTTAACAAGTAAAATGGCAAAAAAATGACAAAGTTTATTCTTACGAATCATAAAATTCTGTATAGTTGACAATAGGTATTTCCAATATGATGGCAAAATATATAAACAAGAAAAGGGACTTCCAATGGGTTCACCAGCATCTCCAATAACAGCAGATATTGTAATGGAAAAATTATTAGATACATGTATTGAAAAATTATCAATAAAACCAAAAATACTAACAAAATATGTAGACGACTTATTTTGTATAATTGAAGATAATAAAATTGATAATTTATTATCAACATTCAACTCATTTGATCAGAATATAAAATTTACTATTGAAAGAGAATTAAATTCTTCAATTTCATATTTAGACATATTAGTTAAAAGAAGGGGAAATAATTTAGTATTTGATTGGTATAAAAAACCAACTTCATCAGGAAGAATTTTAAATTATTTCTCAAAACACCCAAAAAGAATTATTTTAAATACTGCTAAAAATCTTATAGATAGAATATTAACAATTAGTGACATTAGATTTCATAAGAAAAATAAGGAAATAATTAGAAATATATTAATAGATAATAGTTTTCCTAATGAACTCATTTGCAGATTAATAAAACAATTTAATACAAAGAAATCCTATATTAATAATGGAATTTCAGAACCAAAAATTTATAAGTCAATATCATATATACCTGGATTTTCAGAAAGAATAGAACATTTAAACATATATAACAAAACAACATACAAAATGGCACATAAGGTAAATAATAATGTAGGAAGATTATTCACAAAAACTAAAGATAGATTAGAAAAGACAGATATGTCAAATTTAGTATATAAAATTCCTTGTGGTGGTAACAGTAACGGGCAATGCAACAAAATATATATAGGAACAACAGGGACAAAACTTAAAACTAGATTAGCAGGACATAGACATGACCAGAAATATAGAAATTATAATTCAACACAAAAAACAGCTTTATCAACCCATTGTAGAGATTTTAACCACTACCCAGATTTTGATAACACATCTATATTGAACACAGAAAATCATACAAAACAAAGATACATGTTAGAAATGTTACTTATAAATAATGTACCATCAGAAAGAAGGATAAATTTTAAGAAAGACACAGAAAACTTAGCTCAAAATTACAGACACCTATTGAACAAAAATATAAATATTAACAATAGGAGAAATTTACACAATTTATGTATTTAAAAAATGTTATAATTCCAAAATGTTATTATTTAAAATGTTACTATATTTCTGTTATAATTTTTTACTGTTCAATGTTATTATCGAAAATTTAAAATTATTTTTCTGTAAAACATGTTTTCAATTTTGTCAACCCCTTTCAAACTTATATCAAAAAATTTTTACACATAGAAAATTTTTATAATATTAAATTAACTCCTGAAGAAGATTTCCAAAGGAAATCGAAATATTGAGTGAATTATATATAAGAATTAAAAAATCTTTTATATAAAAAACAAAAAAGTGACCTCAAGCTTAAAAATTATTTAATAAAAATCATTAAAAAGGTCGAAGAATATAGAATAAAATTATTTACAAAGTTCTTGTAGAAAATCTCTTTATATTTAAACATCCCAAATAAAGTATGTATAATACGAGTATATAACTAAATAAATGTAAGTATTC
Source organism: Bellardia pandia (assembly GCA_916048285.2). Taxonomy (NCBI): domain Eukaryota; kingdom Metazoa; phylum Arthropoda; class Insecta; order Diptera; family Calliphoridae; genus Bellardia; species Bellardia pandia. Next base: position 88,996,028 of record OU696531.1, on the reverse strand, counting down.
GAATCTGTTTAGAAATTCTTTGTACAATTTAGGCGTTATTTAAAGTGTAGGAGGAAATGTAATGTAATGTAATGGTTTTATATATATCACGAAGAACAAAAAAACATTTATCCAATATCATCCATTCAGAGAAATTGGCCTACAAATAACGAAGAGACCTTGACAAATTTGATTTTCTAACTATTTCCTATATATATATTTTAAAAATCGAACTGAATCAAATCGTATGGTCTGATAAAATTAGCCGTCATGGTTGCTAATTTTATTTTGATTCTATATCAGCAAGTTGCAAGCCAACATTTAACTAAATTCACTGGTTCCAGCTCCAAACAGAAATAAAACCTTTATTTGAGTACCTGATTAGCAAATCATAGTTTATACTTATACAGTGGATAGCACAAATGAGTACATGTTTGTGACATGTGCAGTTTTAATTGCATAAAAATAAAACAAATCAAGAAAATTAAAACATGTTTTTTGTCAGTTATTTGATGTTTACTATTTAACAAAATATTACCTACATATATAAACAACCAGCATGTACGCATGCTTGAATTATGGTATTTTTAATATTAAGTCCAAAGCTCGTTATTGCTTTAAACACTTTTTACACGTTGGCATATTCTCCAACAATTTCTCAATTAATTAATTTGCAACACGCTTTTATTCGAGCAGAATCCGCTCCCAAAGCTCTGCCAAATGCGTTGGAGTTAATCGGTATTTTTCCAACCGTCTCTTCACAATTGACCCCAAATCTCAGTCGAATTTAAGTCAGGCCATTTTGCTGGCCATTCTCTCACGATTTTAGAAGTGTTCTTTGTGTCATCATCGAACTGAAAATTAACTTCATACACATGCTAGACGTTCTACAAAATCGATAAGATGAGTTTGCCAAATACGCAGAAAGTCTTCTTTCCTCATTATTCTTTCGATTCTTTGCAGTAGTTCGAGGTGCCACCATGTTGTTTGCTTAACATGGTGTTTTTGAATTCTCTGGGCTGTTCGGTGGCAGCTATATTGTTTACCTTCGGACGATTAAATTTCGATTCATCTGACCAGATTATAAGTTTCCTGTCATCTACAGTCCAATTTCTTTGCTCTTAACATAATAATTTTTTACTGCTGAAATGTATTCAATATCGACAAGGTCCACCAACTAACGGGTTTGCCGATTGCTATAGAAGCATCTTTTGGAGCATTCCATGGTCACGTACAGACAAATTCAACTGTTTTTTTGTACTTATTCAACGCATAACTCTTAACTGGTAAATCAGATATCTAAATTTTTGCAATTATTAATTTGAGTATATGATAGCCTTTAATCCTACATAAATTTTCGTTGTTGTAATTCTCGAAGTACTGAGGAAAAAAGTGAAGAAATGTCGTCACGTGTGGGACAGCTCAAACAACCAACATTTCAAATTGTTGTGTTTAACTGTTAATCTCAGCGAAACTATTACACATAGAGAAAAGCTGTCTTAGAAACAAATTATAACTAACATTTAGGCTTACTGATGATAATAATAAATTTTTAATAAAACACATATTTGTAAGAGAAAATAGTTTTTTTTATTTTGTCACGTACAGACAAGTCGCGTCACGTACGGGACATAGTTCAACTTACAATATATAATATATGTAAAAATCAATAGGTAAATACAGTTTTGTCTTGGGAAAGGCAATGTTTTCTGCACTCCACAACTTTCTCCTCAGTTTTAATGAAATGGAAGTTGGAAACTCCAGTTATCGCTTTGGCATTGTCCCACGGCGATGCACTTTTAATCCTTTCATAAATTTCAGAGGATGGCACATAAATCACACGGGTTTTTGTGACTAATTGAGAAGCTAAATCAGAAAAGTCCTTGGCTGATTGGACAACAAGATGTTCATTTTGGCTCATCATTTTCTCTCTTACCAGTCTTTTGATATTTCCGCCAACTCCGTCTATCACACCTTTTCCATGCGATGTAGCAAAATATTTCCAATAAAAGGGCCTTTTGTACTTTACACTCAACATTGATGTTAGTTTAACCATATAACGGTTCTTAAATTCCGATGAAGGGCCGTCACTCCAAATAATTTCCGCTGAAGGTAAGTCTTCATTTTCTTTATGCATCAAGTCAAACAACTTATTGATGAAAACAAAAACTGTATCCTTGTCTTTCGAATTTGCATCTGAGCATATAAGATATGTTTGACAATTGCCTTTGTAAAAACTTGCTTCAGTAAATAAAAGAACACTTGTTCGTGACCAGAGTGCGCTTTGAACTTCATTCTGGTATTCACAGCCAAAAGACATCGCAAAATCAACTTGAAGGATTCGCACATTTTCATTGCGTTGGTCTTTTTGAAATTCACCGGCTTGAACTCGTTTTAAATTAACATGCTTCATCATAATATGGATAGAATCAATCAATTTTTCTTTAAGTTCACCTGAACTTGTTTCGTGGTTTACTAAACGTAGTTTATTTTCTGAGTTTTTTTCCATTCTTTCCATACACAGATTGTACTTAAATCCATAGAAATTAATATTTTTTTGCCATCAGAACAAGTATCACATTCATTTTTCCAGCACTTCGAATCCAAAGAAGGATCACATAAAATCATAGTCCACCAGTCGTTACAAAAATTTTGTTTCAAACCTTTCAATTTGAATATAAAATTTTCATGAGTTAAACATTTGCACTGGTCTGAAGGTGTGTCTTTCATTAACAAAACGTTTTTCGGTCTTAGCCTACAAAATTTTGAAAATCTAATTTCGATATTAGGAAAAAATTCTTTAAAAATGCAAAAGGCTTCTCGTAGGTACAAAGTCAAATAATGCTTTTGACACTTCTTCTTAATGCCGTTTTCCCAAACAACGATGAAATCATTTGCGCCTGGGCAGGTATACACAATATCCGGACGATAATAAAATGCTTTCACATCGTCATAACGTGTATCGTCACCTGATGTGCTAATGTTTGGGCTTTCTGCTAGAGCAATGTTCATTTTACGCGCTAGTTCTGTAACAACCGCTTTTTTCTTTCTTGGTGATTGAGGCAGTGCTTTTAGAGCCTTTTGAACAGCTTTAGATAAAGTCTGTTTCGACTTGTACGGAGATTCAGTACTTACAGGAGGATTTGTAAGTTCAACGCGCTTTTTTGCCCTTTGCAATCTCTTCTTATCCCTTTCCTTAAGTGAAATTGCTTTTAACTCACCTTCAGAAAGATTTTCTGCTTTTCGTTTACGAAGCTCACGCAATCTTTTAGCCTCATTAGCGGTAAAGTTAGGATCTTCCTCTTTTTGTTTTTCTCGAAATTTTCGCATGCGGCTAGCACTGGTTGATGGTTGCTGGTCGCTCATTTTTGCGTTATTGAGATTTGCAGTACAAAAAAGGGCTTTGTTTATTACAAACGCCAGTAAAAGTTGAAGATGTCAGATAACTTATTTTTCGGCGTCACGTACAGACACTTTATTATCACCAAGAATATATTGTAAGCAAAGCGATTTCAAAATTGTTTCACCAGTTTTTAGACCGCTAAAAGTTAGCTGTTAACAGAAAAATTCAATTTGTATAGTTTACTTGTTTTACAATTATTAATAGAAAAAGGAATTAAGCGTCACGTATGGGACATCGAAACTTACCTTTCCGTTATGATTAATTTCTTATCAAAAAAACACTTAACCAAAAAAATTAATATGCAGTTAAATACAGCGGACCATACACTATAACTAAGAACAGAAATCTAGTTTCTATCTGATAAACAATAGCGGCAGCGACCTCGCAAAAAGTTGTGTAAAGACTAATGAAAAAATCCGACTTGTTGTTACTCTCAATAAATAACGGTATTTACAAAAAATGAGACATACTCACTACAACTTTTGTAAATTATTTTAGATGAGAACATAATCTCACTATGTACGTGCAATAATATATAAAAAATGCATATTTGTAAAACAGTTCAGAGTTCCACTTTTTCATGGAATGCTCCTTTTGTTGTTAAACACTTTTCTTTTAATTTTTGTTATCATAAGACTTGCATCTGCATACGTTAATAGCTATACTCGACCTCTGATTTGTGGTTTGGAACCAATAGAACGCCTTTCTTGGGACCCCTTAGCTATAGTTCGGACTAAAATTTCACCTAGGGTTTATCGATTTTAAATGTTTGATTTTGTAAATGAAACCTACTTCCACAAACATATTTCACAAACCAATCGGTCAAATTTGATGATGATCGGTTCATAATTAGTCATTCCTGCCCATTCCTGAATAACTTTTTTCATAAACTGGATATGGGGTTTTTTATATAATTTGTTTATAAAATTAACCTTCCTTCTTTTGCAGAAATATTAAATTTTTAATACAGAAGTAGTTTTATAAAATTAATTTTGTCAATAATTATTACTAATTTATATGCACAGATTTTAAGATATGTATGTGTACCACTGTTTGTGACACAGTCAACAATTCCTGAAGCATTTAGCTCAATAACATTAAAACGATTATTTTTGTCTAAACTATTTTTTAAAATAATTACAATAGACTTTTGCTTGTGTTTTTAAACTTTATTTACAAAAAAATTAATTGTACAATATTTTTTCTGGTACGTTTTTTATCCCATAGAACAAAATTCGGATAATAGTCAGCGTTATGTTTCATCTTTTTTCAGATGAAATAGTTCCATATTCCACATAGACTCCTCAAGTATTTTGCCATAGTGCGAACTCTATGTTGTCAGAATTTTCCATTGCCTATTTTCACAAATCGGAGGTTAAGTTTGATGACTCCATATTGTCAAATATTTCCAATGCGCATTTTCACTAGTCGGAGGCTGGTGTTTCATTTGACTCAACTTCTTTTTCCTGGTCCTTCTTTTTCGTTTTTTTGTTGTTGATTTTATCTTGCAATTTCTTTTTGTATGCAATTTGTTTGTCCATGGCACGTAAATCTTCCATTGAACACGTTTTCAGGTTACGCACACCTTCAGTTATTAGTTTATCGGTGAGAGAAAGTTTGATGTGTCTCAACTTGGACTTACGGCGTTTAGGGCGCAACAATTCTTCACGGTAGAGGAATATAGTATAGGGCAAAGAGTTTAAATCCATTTTGTAGTGTTCTTCAGTTGAAAACTCTAACGAGAATGATGTTGCGATTCGAAGGTGCTTGAATTTATATCCAATTCCTTCCATGCACTAACATATTTACTGTTACCTGGTAATGTTAGTTCATTCTGCAGGTAGAAGGTACAATGGTGACCTTTTTGTCCCTTTTGTTGTCTCAAATTGTAGATATTGTCCCTTTTTATGTTTATTGCAAAAGTTAATTCTTAATCCATTTGTTACCTGGTAATGTTAAGTCATTCTGCAGGTAGCAGGTACAATGGTGACCTTTTTGTCCCTTTTGTTGTCTCAAAATGTAGATATTGTCCCTTTTTATGTTTATTGCAAAAGTTAATTCTTAATCCATTTGTTCTTTTAAACTCAGCGTTACCTGAGTTGCAAAATACTAAGTGATAAAACAAAAATAATAAGCAATAAATGGTGCCAAATCAAAGTAGACCCCTTATTTTCCGTGTTCGTATTAATGGGAATTCGCTCCGTTTAAAAAACTTGATTTTAACTGCAAGTGTCTAGATAATTTTTACTTAAGAAACAAATATTATTTTAAAAACATATTCACATGATATAAAGGGTGTCCCAACTATAACTGAAACTTTGCAAACCTTTCTAAAAGAAATCTGTCTCTCAGAGAAACACTTTTCTAAAGGAAAACTATATCGCACCATATTTATTGTGATATCCCGAGCAAAATTTATGTTAACAAGTAAAATGGCAAAAAAATGACAAAGTTTATTCTTACGAATCATAAAATTCTGTATAGTTGACAATAGGTATTTCCAATATGATGGCAAAATATATAAACAAGAAAAGGGACTTCCAATGGGTTCACCAGCATCTCCAATAACAGCAGATATTGTAATGGAAAAATTATTAGATACATGTATTGAAAAATTATCAATAAAACCAAAAATACTAACAAAATATGTAGACGACTTATTTTGTATAATTGAAGATAATAAAATTGATAATTTATTATCAACATTCAACTCATTTGATCAGAATATAAAATTTACTATTGAAAGAGAATTAAATTCTTCAATTTCATATTTAGACATATTAGTTAAAAGAAGGGGAAATAATTTAGTATTTGATTGGTATAAAAAACCAACTTCATCAGGAAGAATTTTAAATTATTTCTCAAAACACCCAAAAAGAATTATTATAAATACTGCTAAAAATCTTATAGATAGAATATTAACAATTAGTGACATTAGATTTCATAAGAAAAATAAGGAAATAATTAGAAATATATTAATAGATAATAGTTTTCCTAATGAACTCATTTGCAGATTAATAAAACAATTTAATACAAAGAAATCCTATATTAATAATGGAATTTCAGAACCAAAAATTTATAAGTCAATATCATATATACCTGGATTTTCAGAAAGAATAGAACATTTAAACATATATAACAAAACAACATACAAAATGGCACATAAGGTAAATAATAATGTAGGAAGATTATTCACAAAAACTAAAGATAGATTAGAAAAGACAGATATGTCAAATTTAGTATATAAAATTCCTTGTGGTGGTAACAGTAACGGGCAATGCAACAAAATATATATAGGAACAACAGGGACAAAACTTAAAACTAGATTAGCAGGACATAGACATGACCAGAAATATAGAAATTATAATTCAACACAAAAAACAGCTTTATCAACCCATTGTAGAGATTTTAACCACTACCCAGATTTTGATAACACATCTATATTGAACACAGAAAATCATACAAAACAAAGATACATGTTAGAAATGTTACTTATAAATAATGTACCATCAGAAAGAAGGATAAATTTTAAGAAAGACACAGAAAACTTAGCTCAAAATTACAGACACCTATTGAACAAAAATATAAATATTAACAATAGGAGAAATTTACACAATTTATGTATTTAAAAAATGTTATAATTCCAAAATGTTATTATTTAAAATGTTACTATATTTCTGTTATAATTTTTTACTGTTCAATGTTATTATCGAAAATTTAAAATTATTTTTCTGTAAAACATGTTTTCAATTTTGTCAACCCCTTTCAAACTTATATCAAAAAATTTTTACACATAGAAAATTTTTATAATATTAAATTAACTCCTGAAGAAGATTTCCAAAGGAAATCGAAATATTGAGTGAATTATATATAAGAATTAAAAAATCTTTTATATAAAAAACAAAAAAGTGACCTCAAGCTTAAAAATTATTTAATAAAAATCATTAAAAAGGTCGAAGAATATAGAATAAAATTATTTACAAAGTTCTTGTAGAAAATCTCTTTATATTTAAACATCCCAAATAAAGTATGTATAATACGAGTATATAACTAAATAAATGTAAGTATTCGAATCTGTTTAGAAATTCTTTGTACAATTTAGGCGTTATTTAAAGTGTAGGAGGAAATGTAATGTAATGTAATGGTTTTATATATATCACGAAGAACAAAAAAACATTTATCCAATATCATCCATTCAGAGAAATTGGCCTACAAATAACGAAGAGACCTTGACAAATTTGATTTTCTAACTATTTCCTATATATATATTTTAAAAATCGAACTGAATCAAATCGTATGGTCTGATAAAATTAGCCGTCATGGTTGCTAATTTTATTTTGATTCTATATCAGCAAGTTGCAAGCCAACATTTAACTAAATTCACTGGTTCCAGCTCCAAACAGAAATAAAACCTTTATTTGAGTACCTGAATAGCAAATCATAGTTTATACTTATACAGTGGATAGCACAAATGAGTACATGTTTGTGACATGTGCAGTTTTAATTGCATAAAAATAAAACAAATCAAGAAAATTAAAATATGTTTTTTGTCAGTTATTTGATGTTTACTATTTAACAAAATATTACCTACATATATAAACAACCAGCATGTACGCATGCTTGAATTATGGTATTTTTAATATTAAGTCCAAAGCTCGTTATTGCTTTAAACACTTTTTACACGTTGGCATATTCTCCAACAATTTCTCAATTAATTAATTTGCAACACGCTTTTATTCGAGCAGAATCCGCTCCCAAAGCTCTGCCAAATGCGTTGGAGTTAATCGGTATTTTTCCAACCGTCTCTTCACAATTGACCCCAAATCTCAATCGAATTTAAGTCAGGCCATTTTGCTGGCCATTCTCTCACGATTTTAGAAGTGTTCTTTGTGTCATCATCCAACTGAAAATTAACTTCATACACATGCTAGACGTTCTACAAAATCGATAAGATGAGTTTGCCAAATACGCAGAAAGTCTTTTTTCCTCATTATTCTTTCGATTCTTTGCAGTAGTTCGAGGTGCCACCATGTTGTTTGCTTAACATGGTGTTTTTGAATTCTCTGGGCTGTTCGGTGGCAGCTATATTGTTTACCTTCGGACGATTAAATTTCGATTCATCTGACCAGATTATAAGTTTCCTGTCATCTACAGTCCAATTTCTTTGCTCTTAACATATTAATTTTTTACTGCTGAAATGTATTCAATATCGACAAGGTCCACCAACTAACGGGTTTGCCGATTGCTATAGAAGCATCTTTTGTTGTTAAACACTTTTCTTTTAATTTTTGTTATCATAAGACTTGCATCTGCATACGTTAATAGCTATACTCGACCTCTGATTTGTGGTTTGGAACCAATAGAACGCCTTTCTTGGGACCCCTTAGCTATAGTTCGGACTAAAATTTCACCTAGGGTTTATCGATTTTAAATGTTTGATTTTGTAAATGAAACCTACTTCCACAAACATATTTCACAAACCAATCGGTCAAATTTGATGATGATCGGTTCATAATTAGTCATTCCTGTCCATTCCTGAATAACTTTTTTCATAAACTGGATATGGGGTTTTTTATATAATTTGTTTATAAAATTAACCTTCCTTCTTTTGCAGAAATATTAAATTTTTAATACAGAAGTAGTTTTATAAAATTAATTTTGTCAATAATTATTACTAATTTATATGCACAGATTTTAAGATATGTATGTGTACCACTGTTTGTGACACAGTCAACAATTCCTGAAGCATTTAGCTCAATAACATTAAAACGATTATTTTTGTCTAAACTATTTTTTAAAATAATTACAATAGACTTTTGCTTGTGTTTTTAAACTTTATTTACAAAAAAATTAATTGTACAATATTTTTTCTGGTACGTTTTTTATCCCATAGAACAAAATTCGGATAATAGTCAGCGTTATGTTTCATCTTTTTTCAGATGAAATAGTTCTATATTCCACATAGACTCCTCAAGTATTTTGCCATAGTGTGAACTCTATGTTGTCAGATTTTTCCATTGTCTATTTTCACAAATCAGAGGTTAAGTTTGATGACTCCATATTGTCAAATATTTCCAATGCGCATTTTCACTAGTCGGAGGCTGGTGTTTCATTTGACTCAACTTCTTTTTCCTGGTCCTTCTTTTTCGTTTTTTTGTTGTTGATTTTATCTTGCAATTTCTTTTTGTATGCAATTTGTTTGTCCATGGCACGTAAATCTTCCATTGAACACGTTTTCAGATTACGCACACCTTCAGTTATTAGTTTATCGGTGAGAGAAAGTTTGATGTGTCTCAACTTGGACTTACGGCGTTTAGGGCGCAACAATTCTTCACGGTAGAGGAATATAGTATAGGGCAAAGAGTTTAAATCCATTTTGTAGTGTTCTTCAGTTGAAAACTCTAATGAGAATGATGTTGCGATTCGAAGGTGCTTGAATTTATATCCAATTCCTTCCATGCACTAACATATTTACTGTTACCTGGTAATGTTAGTTCATTCTGCAGGTAGCAGGTACAATGGTGACCTTTTTGTCCCTTTTGTTGTCTCAAATTGTAGATATTGTCCCTTTTTATGTTTATTGCAAAAGTTAATTCTTAATCCATTTGTTCTTTTAAACTCAGCGTTACCTGAGTTGCAAAATACTAAGTGATAAAACAAAAATAATAAGCAATAAATGGTGCCAAATCAAAGTAGACCCCTTATTTTCCGTGTTCGTATTAATGGGAATTCGCTCCGTTTAAAAAACTTGATTTTAACTGCAAGTGTCTAGATAATTTTTACTTAAGAAACAAATATTATTTTAAAAACATATTCACATGATATAAAGGGTGTCCCAACTATAACTGAAACTTTGCAAACCTTTCTAAAAGAAATCTGTCTCTCAGAGAAACACTTTTCTAAAGGAAAACTATATCGCACCATATTTATTGTGATATCCCGAGCAAAATTTATGTTAACAAGTAAAATGGCAAAAAAATGACAAAGTTTATTCTTACGAATCATAAAATTCTGTATAGTTGACAATAGGTATTTCCAATATGATGGCAAAATATATAAACAAGAAAAGGGACTTCCAATGGGTTCACCAGCATCTCCAATAACAGCAGATATTGTAATGGAAAAATTATTAGATACATGTATTGAAAAATTATCAATAAAACCAAAAATACTAACAAAATATGTAGACGACTTATTTTGTATAATTGAAGATAATAAAATTGATAATTTATTATCAACATTCAACTCATTTGATCAGAATATAAAATTTACTATTGAAAGAGAATTAAATTCTTCAATTTCATATTTAGACATATTAGTTAAAAGAAGGGGAAATAATTTAGTATTTGATTGGTATAAAAAACCAACTTCATCAGGAAGAATTTTAAATTATTTCTCAAAACACCCAAAAAGAATTATTATAAATACTGCTAAAAATCTTATAGATAGAATATTAACAATTAGTGACATTAGATTTCATAAGAAAAATAAGGAAATAATTAGAAATATATTAATAGATAATAGTTTTCCTAATGAACTCATTTGCAGATTAATAAAACAATTTAATACAAAGAAATCCTATATTAATAATGGAATTTCAGAACCAAAAATTTATAAGTCAATATCATATATACCTGGATTTTCAGAAAGAATAGAACATTTAAACATATATAACAAAACAACATACAAAATGGCACATAAGGTAAATAATAATGTAGGAAGATTTTTCACAAAAACTAAAGATAGATTAGAAAAGACAGATATGTCAAATTTAGTATATAAAATTCCTTGTGGTGGTAACAGTAACGGGCAATGCAACAAAATATATATAGGAACAACAGGGACAAAACTTAAAACTAGATTAGCAGGACATAGACATGACCAGAAATATAGAAATTATAATTCAACACAAAAAACAGCTTTATCAACCCATTGTAGAGATTTTAACCACTACCCAGATTTTGATAACACATCTATATTGAACACAGAAAATCATACAAAACAAAGATACATGTTAGAAATGTTACTTATAAATAATGTACCATCAGAAAGAAGGATAAATTTTAAGAAAGACACAGAAAACTTAGCTCAAAATTACAGACACCTATTGAACAAAAATATAAATATTAACAATAGGAGAAATTTACACAATTTATGTATTTAAAAAATGTTATAATTCCAAAATGTTATTATTTAAAATGTTACTATATTTCTGTTATAATTTTTTACTGTTCAATGTTATTATCGAAAATTTAAAATTATTTTTCTGTAAAACATGTTTTCAATTTTGTCAACCCCTTTCAAACTTATATCAAAAAATTTTTACACATAGAAAATTTTTATAATATTAAATTAACTCCTGAAGAAGATTTCCAAAGGAAATCGAAATATTGAGTGAATTATATATAAGAATTAAAAAATCTTTTATATAAAAAACAAAAAAGTGACCTCAAGCTTAAAAATTATTTAATAAAAATCATTAAAAAGGTCGAAGAATATAGAATAAAATTATTTACAAAGTTCTTGTAGAAAATCTCTTTATATTTAAACATCCCAAATAAAGTATGTATAATACGAGTATATAACTAAATAAATGTAAGTATTCGAATCTGTTTAGAAATTCTTTGTACAATTTAGGCGTTATTTAAAGTGTAGGAGGAAATGTAATGTAATGTAATGGTTTTATATATATCACGAAGAACAAAAAAACATTTATCCAATATCATCCATTCAGAGAAATTGGCCTACAAATAACGAAGAGACCTTGACAAATTTGATTTTCTAACTATTTCCTATATATATATTTTAAAAATCGAACTGAATCAAATCGTATGGTCTGATAAAATTAGCCGTCATGGTTGCTAATTTTATTTTGATTCTATATCAGCAAGTTGCAAGCCAACATTTAACTAAATTCACTGGTTCCAGCTCCAAACAGAAATAAAACCTTTATTTGAGTACCTGATTAGCAAATCATAGTTTATACTTATACAGTGGATAGCACAAATGAGTACATGTTTGTGACATGTGCAGTTTTAATTGCATAAAAATAAAACAAATCAAGAAAATTAAAATATGTTTTTTGTCAGTTATTTGATGTTTACTATTTAACAAAATATTACCTACATATATAAACAACCAGCATGTACGCATGCTTGAATTATGGTATTTTTAATATTAAGTCCAAAGCTCGTTATTGCTTTAAACACTTTTTACACGTTGGCATATTCTCCAACAATTTCTCAATTAATTAATTTGCAACACGCTTTTATTCGAGCAGAATCCGCTCCCAAAGCTCTGCCAAATGCGTTGGAGTTAATCGGTATTTTTCCAACCGTCTCTTCACAATTGACCCCAAATCTCAATCGAATTTAAGTCAGGCCATTTTGCTGGCCATTCTCTCACGATTTTAGAAGTGTTCTTTGTGTCATCATCCAACTGAAAATTAACTTCATACACATGCTAGACGTTCTACAAAATCGATAAGATGAGTTTGCCAAATACGCAGAAAGTCTTTTTTCCTCATTATTCTTTCGATTCTTTGCAGTAGTTCGAGGTGCCACCATGTTGTTTGCTTAACATGGTGTTTTTGAATTCTCTGGGCTGTTCGGTGGCAGCTATATTGTTTACCTTCGGACGATTAAATTTCGATTCATCTGACCAGATTATAAGTTTCCTGTCATCTACAGTCCAATTTCTTTGCTCTTAACATATTAATTTTTTACTGCTGAAATGTATTCAATATCGACAAGGTCCACCAACTAACGGGTTTGCCGATTGCTATAGAAGCATCTTTTGTTGTTAAACACTTTTCTTTTAATTTTTGTTATCATAAGACTTGCATCTGCATACGTTAATAGCTATACTCGACCTCTGATTTGTGGTTTGGAACCAATAGAACGCCTTTCTTGGGACCCCTTAGCTATAGTTCGGACTAAAATTTCACCTAGGGTTTATCGATTTTAAATGTTTGATTTTGTAAATGAAACCTACTTCCACAAACATATTTCACAAACCAATCGGTCAAATTTGATGATGATCGGTTCATAATTAGTCATTCCTGTCCATTCCTGAATAACTTTTTTCATAAACTGGATATGGGGTTTTTTATATAATTTGTTTATAAAATTAACCTTCCTTCTTTTGCAGAAATATTAAATTTTTAATACAGAAGTAGTTTTATAAAATTAATTTTGTCAATAATTATTACTAATTTATATGCACAGATTTTAAGATATGTATGTGTACCACTGTTTGTGACACAGTCAACAATTCCTGAAGCATTTAGCTCAATAACATTAAAACGATTATTTTTGTCTAAACTATTTTTTAAAATAATTACAATAGACTTTTGCTTGTGTTTTTAAACTTTATTTACAAAAAAATTAATTGTACAATATTTTTTCTGGTACGTTTTTTATCCCATAGAACAAAATTCGGATAATAGTCAGCGTTTCATCTTTTTTCAGATGAAATAGTTCCATATTCCACATAGACTCCTCAAGTATTTTGCCATAGTGCGAACTCTATGTTGTCAGAATTTTCCATTGCCTATTTTCACAAATCGGAGGTTAAGTTTGATGACTCCATATTGTCAAATATTTCCAATGGGCATTTTCACTAGTCGGAGGCTGGTGTTTCATTTGACTCAACTTCTTTTTTCTGGTCCTTCTTTTTCGGTGTTTAGCCTATAGAACAAGATTCGGATAATAGTCAGCGTTATGTTTCATCTTTTTTCAGATGAAATAGTTTCATATTCCACATAGACTCCTCAAGTATTTTGCCATAGTGTGAACTCTATGTTGTCAGATTTTTCCATTGTCTATTTTCACAAATCAGAGGTTAAGTTTGATGACTCCATATTGTCAAATATTTCCAATGCGCATTTTCATTAGTCGGAGGCTGGTGTTTCATTTGACTCAACTTCTTTTTCCTGGTCCTTCTTTTTCGTTTTTTTGTTGTTGTTTTTATCTTGCAATTTCTTTTTGTATGCAATTTGTTTGTCCATGGCACGTAAATCTTCCATTGAACACGTTTTCAGGTTACGCACACCTTCAGTTATTAGTTTATCGGTGAGAGAAAGTTTGATGTGTCTCAACTTGGACTTACGGCGTTTAGGGCGCAACAATTCTTCACGGTAGAGGAATATAGTATAGGGCAAAGAGTTTAAATCCATTTTGTAGTGTTCTTCAGTTGAAAACTCTAACGAGAATGATGTTGCGATTCGAAGGTGCTTGAATTTATATCCAATTCCTTCCATGCACTAACATATTTACTGTTACCTGGTAATGTTAGTTCATTCTGCAGGTAGAAGGTACAATGGTGACCTTTTTGTCCCTTTTGTTGTCTCAAATTGTAGATATTGTCCCTTTTTATGTTTATTGCAAAAGTTAATTCTTAATCCATTTGTTACCTGGTAATGTTAAGTCATTCTGCAGGTAGCAGGTACAATGGTGACCTTTTTGTCCCTTTTGTTGTCTCAAATTGTAGATATTGTCCCTTTTTATGTTTATTGCAAAAGTTAATTCTTAATCCATTTGTTCTTTTAAACTCAGCGTTACCTGAGTTGCAAAATACTAAGTGATAAAACAAAAATAATAAGCAATAAATGGTGCCAAATCAAAGTAGACCCCTTATTTTCCGTGTTTGTATTAATGGGAATTCGCTCCGTTTAAAAAACTTGATTTTAACTGCAAGTGTCTAGATAATTTTTACTTAAGAAACAAATATTATTTTAAAAACATATTCACATGATATAAAGGGTGTCCCAACTATAACTGAAACTTTGCAAACCTTTCTAAAAGAAATCTGTCTCTCAGAGAAACACTTTTCTAAAGGAAAACTATATCGCACCATATTTATTGTGATATCCCGAGCAAAATTTATGTTAACAAGTAAAATGGCAAAAAAATGACAAAGTTTATTCTTACGAATCATAAAATTCTGTATAGTTGACAATAGGTATTTCCAATATGATGGCAAAATATATAAACAAGAAAAGGGACTTCCAATGGGTTCACCAGCATCTCCAATAATAGCAGATATTGTAATGGAAAAATTATTAGATACATGTATTGAAAAATTATCAATAAAACCAAAAATACTAACAAAATATGTAGACGACTTATTTTGTATAATTGAAGATAATAAAATTGATAATTTATTATCAACATTCAACTCATTTGATCAGAATATAAAATTTACTATTGAAAGAGAATTAAATTCTTCAATTTCATATTTAGACATATTAGTTAAAAGAAGGGGAAATAATTTAGTATTTGATTGGTATAAAAAACCAACTTCATCAGGAAGAATTTTAAATTATTTCTCAAAACACCCAAAAAGAATTATTATAAATACTGCTAAAAATCTTATAGATAGAATATTAACAATTAGTGACATTAGATTTCATAAGAAAAATAAGGAAATAATTAGAAATATATTAATAGATAATAGTTTTCCTAATGAACTCATTTGCAGATTAATAAAACAATTTAATACAAAGAAATCCTATATTAATAATGGAATTTCAGAACCAAAAATTTATAAGTCAATATCATATATACCTGGATTTTCAGAAAGAATAGAACATTTAAACATATATAACAAAACAACATACAAAATGGCACATAAGGTAAATAATAATGTAGGAAGATTATTCACAAAAACTAAAGATAGATTAGAAAAGACAGATATGTCAAATTTAGTATATAAAATTCCTTGTGGTGGTAACAGTAACGGGCAATGCAACAAAATATATATAGGAACAACAGGGACAAAACTTAAAACTAGATTAGCAGGACATAGACATGACCAGAAATATAGAAATTATAATTCAACACAAAAAACAGCTTTATCAACCCATTGTAGAGATTTTAACCACTACCCAGATTTTGATAACACATCTATATTGAACACAGAAAATCATACAAAACAAAGATACATGTTAGAAATGTTACTTATAAATAATGTACCATCAGAAAGAAGGATAAATTTTAAGAAAGACACAGAAAACTTAGCTCAAAATTACAGACACCTATTGAACAAAAATATAAATATTAACAATAGGAGAAATTTACACAATTTATGTATTTAAAAAATGTTATAATTCCAAAATGTTATTATTTAAAATGTTACTATATTTCTGTTATAATTTTTTACTGTTCAATGTTATTATCGAAAATTTAAAATTATTTTTCTGTAAAACATGTTTTCAATTTTGTCAACCCCTTTCAAACTTATATCAAAAAATTTTTACACAGAGAAAATTTTTATAATATTAAATTAACTCCTGAAGAAGATTTCCAAAGGAAATCGAAATATTGAGTGAATTATATATAAGAATTAAAAAATCTTTTATATAAAAAACAAAAAAGTGACCTCAAGCTTAAAAATTATTTAATAAAAATCATTAAAAAGGTCGAAGAATATAGAATAAAATTATAGGGTATTATTTTGATACTTTGTATTTAATTTCATTTTGATTCTTTTTCTATCAGCATAAAATATTCAAGAGCAGGCAGTTTCATTTTCATTATATTTTATTATTATCCTACAGTTGTCTTGAGTTCCATTTTGTTCCACTGCAATTATGTTCCTGTAATGAATTCTTACGAAAACAGAATAAATAAAATATAATGCAATCAACTGTGATGAAGCTTAAGCGCGTAAAAAGTGAAACATAAGGGAATAAAAATATAATAAAAAGGTCAAAAAAATGTTAAAGCCAGAGGTATTATTCTCCTTTCATAATAGTATATTTAAATTAAATGAAACAAGTAAGTGTTTTTATACGGCTGTGCCGAATCTTATATACCCACCACCAAATCACCTATTATGGGGCGAACTTTATAAAATATTGTACCGTAATTTCTATTTATTTTAGGGGTATTTTGGTTGAATTTCATCTCAATAACGATATTTACAAGAACTTTATGCATATTCCAGTTATAATCAAGAATTTATATTTGTCTCATTCTTTAAGAACTAGACATTGTAACATAAATCGATTGACTTTAACACACGATACATAAGGTACCAAAAAGCTCTAGGAAACTGATTTTGGCTTTTTGAAACGTCAAAATTATCACCTCTGTATAGCACAGAGGTTATTCGCGGAAGTGGAGCTTGTACTCATATAAGTGCTATGGTCAACTATGGACCAAGTTTCACAAAAGTCAATAGTATAATTTTTACATACTTCTAACTGATCTGTGTAAAATTTCGGTTAGATATGGATGTTTATGTGCAGTGGGTGGCCAAATTATTAGTTACACATGCAAAATTGTTTAGTTTGAAGCCGTATAACATTTTAAAATAGTGGAAATGTATAATTTTAGTTGTTCTTTTAGGTAATTTAAGTGTTTCTAATTCAATTAAAAATATTTTTTTTGTTTTAAAAATATGTATTTGAGGAAAAGAAATATTACAAAATTTTTTGAAAAAAAATCTTAATATTTCGTAGAACCTTCTTTGGCATAAGTTACAGCTTGCACCCTTTTTGGCATGCTCGGAATGTATTTTTGAAAATTTCCTTTAGTTCTTCATCGTGATGCCAGACTTTAATCAATTTAATCAAAATTGCATATTTCACACTTCAGAGCAGAAGACAAATAATGATGATAATGACTGCACTCTAATGTCACCAATCATTGTTGACACTGCACAAAATATTTAAGAGTATTACTAGAATTAAAATACGAAAACATCTGGTACAAGACATAAATTTATATACGTATTAAAAGCATTTGAATCTTAATTAATAAGTGTAACTAATAATTTGGCCACCCACTGTAGGTTAATACATTTTCGGGAGTAGTCTAAATAAAGGAGTATTGAACTATAATAAATATGCCGATCATCATAAAAGTCTGCACAAAGATTTATATGTATATATGAATTATTTGTGTTGAATTACAACTTAATATTGAGATTTATGTGCATTTAAATAATTTTCAGAATTGGGCGTTATATGGGGCTACCGTCAAATATGAACTGATCGTCAAAAAATTGGGTATACATATTTCTATATATATATCATGAACTATTTTTGTTGAATTTAAACTTGCTGCTGATGATTCTGAAATATTTATTATGCGCATTTAAGTGATGGGGGCTGCGCCAAATATGGTCCAATTGTCATAAAATTCGGTATGTTGATTTACGTACTCGTATATATGTGGATTACTCGTAGTTCCGTCGAAGTAAAATGATTTTCGGAAGTGGATTTGATACGTGGGCCACAGTCAAATATGTACTGATCGTCACAAAAATCAGTATGACAATTTTTATACTTGTATTAACTATTTATGTTTTATAAGAACTTTATGTGCATTTACGTTTTAGGATTTTCAGACGTGCACTTTATATGAGGGCTATGACCAGTTATGGACCGATGCAAAATAACGTTTTAGGGTTTCACTTTATTTTTGCAGAATTTTGTATGGATACGACTTTTCAATAGTCATATATGTTTCATAAAGCCATATTCCGAGAAGAAATGTGGATGGGGGCTATGAGAAACCGTTTTCGAAATACCATTTTCAACAAAACTTGTACATCTGTAATATAAATAAATTTCATTGTAGTAGAAAAGAGCAAAAAATATCTGATATCTGAGTAGGTTGAAATTTTGGTTTATAACTCGGGTCTTACTGGACCAATTTTGCCCAATCGCAATACCAAACATTTTGGTGGATCAAAGAAATTTTGGTACAAATTTCTTTGTTGGGAGGGCAGGAGACGAACATCTGTCTCTGTAATCAAATATATTAATATGTAGTGGTAGGAATATCCATTTTGTTTTTTCATCTTTTTTTTGTGTTAGGACACGCATCTGGCGAGAGGGTTGGGTCCTGCCTGAGAAGAACATGCCAAAGCTAGCTGAGAACCTCGCCAGGCAAAACGGTCCGTAACATTAAAAATGGCACAAATTTCTTTGTTCTATGCCTTTTTTGTGCCTTCAACAGACGAACGGATATGGCTAGATCGTCTTAGAATCTTATAAGGAACCAGAGTATATACCTTTTTGGTTCTACTACCAATATTTGGATGTGTTACAAATGGAATGATAAACGTAATATTCCCCCAATCTTTTTGGGGGTGGGTAGAAAAATGAATTTAATAAAATAACATGAGGCATAAAATACCACAGTTATTTATTTATTTATTTATTTATTTATTTATTTATTTATTTATTAGCTAATTTATAGAAAATGCACAATATATAATATATTTCGAACTCCAAATTGAGTACTTTCTGTACCCTAGAGTATCATACATGTTCTATATGTACGTTTAATTCGTTTGTTCATTGTTGTTAGATTAAAGAAACACAGGAACAGGAAATGCGAAAAAAGGGAAACAAATATGCAAGATTTTTTGTTGTTTTATTTAACAATGGGGGTTGTATAAGTGGAAAGAACACGTTTTTATATGTACACACATATGTATGTACATGTGCTACTTAAGGTACGGTCAGTCACACTTGGCAAATGTTTGCCGAAAAAGATGTAACCATTAATAAAAATTTATTTGAACTCGTTTATTTATTAAAAAAAAACTACGTTTATTTAGCACAAGACACAACAAACATTTAGTTTTATTTTATTTGATGCTGTTTGATCTTGCAAAACTCCTGCAAGAGTAAATAACCTTTTACAAATTTGTGCTAAAACAATTGGTTACATTTTCTTGAGTAAATATTTGCCATGTGTGACCATACCTTTAGGGTTTTGCATTTCTTTCTCTATTTAGCCTGCACAAATTTTCTGTTAGAAAAAAAAATGAGAAAGAAAATTAACAATCTGCATCTGCATACTTAATAGCTTAAATTTTAAGCGAATAATGGATCATATATTACCAATTCCTTAATTCAAGTTATAATTTATCTAGAGATTTAACAATTTATTCTCATTTATCCTCATTTACCATCCTGCTGATATCACTATTCAACTGGAGAATTATTCGAATGTGTTAATAACGCTATGAGAATTGCATCGATATTACACATCTTCACACAGCTTCATCTCTGCTTTATATTAATTAAAGGGTATCGGAAGATCATTGAAGATGCAATCAGTAAATTCTCTGAAATCACATCCGAGACAATGAAATTTTAATGGAAATCAAAATAAACGATTTTAGGAAAATGGTTTGATGCTAGAGAAACTACTGCTCCACATGTCTGTAAGTTGATTGGACCAGGGATGGTTATTGTAATGTCTAATGCCAGCTGGTTACTAGCTAATTGCAGATAGAGTCTAACTCCGCTTACTCTTTCCTCCACCTGATCCTAATAATTTGAGCCTCAAGGCAGTATCAAGATCACACAACAGCTAAGTAATTCAGTCTAGATCTTTCAGCATCAGCAATAACATTGCATTTTGTATATATATATACACATTATTGGAAATTCATTACCCACAACTATTGTACAGCTGAAAACCCTTGTATTTACCCTTTAAAATTCTGCCGGAATTGCATTTGCAGAAATGAGTTATTATTTTAATGCATACAAATAGAATGAAAGCAAAAATACTCAACATTATTCACATAATTTCGCTTTCAGGGAGAACAAAAACGTACAATTGTTTTTTTTTTTAATTCTTTAAGGATTTCAGCAAAAACAACAATAATCCATTGTGTACAATGGTGAAAAATGTCATGGAATCAAGGGAACAACTTTATATGTAGGTATTTCTTTATGCTAGTACATGGGGGAATAAAGCACATGTGTTAGTTGAATTGTACAATACATTGAATTAAATATGAATATAGAGACTGGTAGCCAAAAAAAGTGTGTATTGCTAGGTACGTGGACGCCTACGAAGGGAGCTAGAGAAATCTATTTGAAACAATACTAATTTCAGCAGCATTATTTGTATTTAAGAATAATTATGCAATTTATATTGTTTCAAGATTTGTACTGTGAGAGTCAATATAATGTAACACCTAATATTGTTGAAAAAAAAATGTTTTATTATTTATACTACAAGTACAAATTTAAAACAAAATACGTAAAACAAAATAAGTATTTTAAATAAAATATAACTCAAGAGTTTATATTCAGCCGTGCCGTATCTTATATACCCACGAGTATCTCTAGTGTGATATATGCATACTTGAAAGAAAGTTTTGTAACATAATATAACGATGTGGGATCTATTATATGGTATGTAACGATCGTTTTAAAATATTTTACCGTATTTGAGTCTTATTGTGAATTTCATATACCTATTTGAGTCATCTGGGGTCGATATTATTTGCATCTCCGAAAACTGGTTTAATTCGGACATAAGTGATTTGATATATAATCTACAAGGTTTTAATCTCTACCGATATGATAGGAGGATTTTAATTAACGGTGTTGAAACTTCAGCCAGGGGTGTAGGAGTCTAGATCTTACATTGGAAGTGAAATTGAGTATTTATTCCTTGAATTGACTACTATGCAAAAGGGAAAACTGTTGGTTTCTAGTGTCTATAGGCCACATAAAGACATAAAGCTAGACGATTTTATTAGGGTTCTTGAAAATATATCAATGCAATACGACTAAATTTTCATTGTTGGCGATTTTAATAATAACCTCCTAATGAACAACCCCTCAATAGATCTCTGATCTCTGTGCAATAAATACCTCAACACCAACACACTTTCACAGATCATCCAATAGCTTGATAGATTTAGTATTTGTTAACCATATATCGAAAGTACTACTATATCAACAGCTCCCTGCATCCGCTTTTTTAAACCACGATATTTTATACTTGATATATGATTCCCGTGCATTGAAAGAAGATACCTTAATTACCTATCTTGATTTTCGATAGGTTTTCGATTTCCATCACAGGTCTGAATATAACCACCATCTTTTTGGTGGTAGGTATAAAAATAATTAAATTTAATTGAAATTGTGTTAAACATTGTATTTAATATTTTGTTTGTAGTCCTTTTACCTTACAGCTGACAATTTTCTAGACAGAGAAAAAATGGGTTGAGAAATTTTGTTTCATTCATCCTGTAGGTTATCCTTGCAAAAAATATTTTTTTGCTTAATATTATAGATATTTCCGTAGATGCTCAATAGGATTGAGGTATAAAGACTGCTGAGGCTGATCTAAAGTTTTTTAAGAACGATTTTTCACAATTTTGGAGGTATGCTTAGAGTCATTGTCCTGTTGGATAACTCAGTTCTGTGCTAGTTCTAATTTTTCTATTTTTGGGGCTAAATTGTTTTCAAAAATTTCGATATAATCTTATTTCTTTCATTATAGATTCTATAAATGTAAGATTACCGAACCCTGCAACTTGAAGTTATTTTAAACGGCTTTTAAAAATGGCATTTAATAATAAATAATTCGAATCGTGTTGAAAACAAACATCGAAAATGATACTAGGTAAAAAGAATGTTTTCGTATTAACGAGGTCGATTTTATTTGGATTCTCTAAAAGATCGAACCACATGTGAAAACCAAATCGATACCTTTAGCCATAGAATTAGCAGCTACGCTAAGATTCCTTGCAGAAGGCAGCTTTCAAGGATCGGTTGGAAATAATTAAGCTATAGCCATGCATAGAACTGCGGTTTCAAAATCATTGGATTAAAGTGTCAACCAACTTAAAATATGTGCAAAGGCCAAAGCAACATTTTTTTTGG
This sequence comes from Bellardia pandia, assembly GCA_916048285.2. Classification (NCBI taxonomy): domain Eukaryota; kingdom Metazoa; phylum Arthropoda; class Insecta; order Diptera; family Calliphoridae; genus Bellardia; species Bellardia pandia. The sequence goes on along the minus strand of OU696531.1, from coordinate 88,972,989 downwards.
AAAGTTCAAAAGTTAAACTCCTGAGCGAAAGTTTGCCAAAGCTTTTCTACTTGAATTCTATCACATTTAAAATTTTTTTTTGGCAGTTGTGGTTTTAGCCATAAAAGTTGCCATGAACTCTTACTGAAAAGTATTTGTACGCTTTCTCCTGAAAATTGTTTTTATTTCAAATTATTTACACATTTTAAACCAGGAGTGCCCAAAAGTTTCTTATGTAAGAGCAAACATCAATACATTTAAATAAAAACAAATTTTTATTCAGTATTTTTTGTTGTAAAAGCCAATACATACAAAGAAATAACACACATTTTTAAACGGTAACATACCAAAAAAAAAAAATCTACATTGACGATCGCAGTCACCAATGTTTACCAGTAGAGCATACGAAAGTGTTGTTGCTTTGCGCTTGCGTGTATAGAGTGAAGTACGACAAAAAAACAAATAAGGCAAAGTTGTTTGTGTATTTGTATTGCTAGTGCTGAGTGCTTTAATGAGTATACAAAACACACAGCCTATAGCTAACAAATACAAAAGAGCACCAAGAGTATAGGGCTTGGGCACTCCTGTTTTAAACTGTTTACTTACATTTTCGTTGAAATATTTTCCAACTATTTGAAATTTGAACTTAAATTTCTTTTTTTTTTCATTGAAACGTTATACTTGCAGACAAAGAAAAATTAAAGAATTGCCACTACTTTTGCCATAACCGATAATTTTATGCATAAGTTGATGCCACCGTTAACTTTATTTTATATCGTAAAATTGGTTTATTTTAACAATAAATCAATTAAAATTTTATACGTTTTTGTTTCGTTTTTTATGTGAATTCAATTCTACGTAAATAACTATATAAAAGTGCAATATAATTTTCTAATCTACTATTATTTATATTAATTTTAATTAAGCTTTTCTTTTAATAATATGTGGTGTTGACGTTATTTTGACACTTACTGTATGTGTTAATCAAGCCACTTCTTTCAAAAAGTTGCAGGTTTTGTATTTCAGGAAGCCAATTTTCTGATTTGACAAAAGTTGAGAAAGCTTAAGTTATAAAAGTTATAATTACTTAAAATTTTTAAGGTTTAGTTTTTTGTATTGACCTATCTGGGCAGGAAAATCTACTTCAGTTTTCCCTGCGATTGTTATTGACTTATATTTCTATGCTCCAAATAGCTTAAGTTGCACAGTGGCTCATATTAAAATATAAACACATGTTAAGATAATTGTACATTATTTTTATTTATCACAGCCCTGAAGGCAATTTTCAGTTATCCCTCGTACATTACAATGAATGTATGTTTATTTGCCGTACATACTCCCATTTAAGCACATGTCATATCCGGCAACAATTGTAATTTTTCTCCTATTTAAAATGAATCATTGTTTTCTTTTGTTTTATGTTTTCTGTATTTTGTTTCTACTTACATATGTACATTGTAATTGCTAAAAGCCATTTTAAAAATTTGTAACAATTTCAGAGCCACTAAATATTTCATACAGAATTTTACAACTTTGTAAAGCAGTATGTGTGAATGTTGTTGTACACAACAACATACAATCATTAATATAATGTTTTCTAAAACCTGCCATCAAACGTTTGCAGCAATTCAAAACTTTTATGTTCATTGTGACATGCTGTCAATAAATCAGTTTGTTTGTGTTTTTTTTTTGTAGGGATTTTTATTTCACTTCTTTTGTGTTGATTTCCCATGATAATTTTGCCCAATAAACGACCATCAGTCCAGCGTTTGCTATCACGTATTAGAAAACGAAATTTCATCACTTTTTGTTTTTGATGCCTTGCATCCAAGCTTAGTTGCATGCATATTTTATTTCTGTAATAATGGATTGAAATTTTATTTTACCATCTAGCTGGCTAAATGTCAAAAACTGTAAAATTTATACTATTGGTTTGCCTTGCATAGCAGTGCTTAGTGCAGTTTAAAAGGCATTGAAATTAACAAAATTAAACCAAAGGGGTGGTTGTCAATGAAAATGAGAGAAAGTTAAAATTGTATTTTAATTGAAATTGCGAAGCGGTTGATTATTGATCTTATGAAAGGTAAAATGTTTTATTCCTATTGATATATGTTAGAGAAAAAAAAACAAACTTAAAGCCGGCATTAGTGCCCATAATCACAGACCTCAAAACCGTGATCTTAAGGGGTTTCCATTTTGTGTATTTATTGCTTCGGTTTGGTTGGCTTAAGTTGTTGCGGTCTGTCAATCAGGTATTAATAAGTCTGCACCTGATGATACATGTGTCAAATATTAAATTAAACATTAAACATATTCTGGAGTTAAAAATAATTTTTTTGATAGATATCCCACTCGCATCCCATTAAGCGATTATAAAGGCCTTAAAGTAAATTGTATAAGCTTTCTTTTGAGAAAAAAGGCCCAAATTGAAAAAAAATTAAAAAAAAAATATTTAAGAACAATTATAATTTTTTAATAATTCAATCCCCAACTCAGCCGAAAAATTATCAATAAATTTTAATAATAACTTTCATGTAACAAATCCTACCTTCAGTAAAAATAGTTTAATGAAAATTAAATTTAATGAACTCAAGCCTAACTAAAGAAATATCAAAAAGAAAAATATTTAAAAAAAAAAATTTTTTTAAATTGGGTCACTGGACGTGAAATTCACAATATTAATAAACTATTTATGTTGAATTCAAACTTGATATTTCACTTTGCATGAAACTTATATTTGCAGAATTTTGTTTAGATACGGCTTTTCTATAGACATTTACGTACCTTAAAGCCATATTCCGGGAAGACATTTGAAATGGGGCTATGAGAAATCGTCGACCGATTCCTACCATTTTCAATAGGACTTTTTCTTCTATAAGAAAAATAAAGTGTGTAAAATTTCATGGTATTATATGCATTATACTTTAAGAAAATACCAAAAAATAGCTGACAAATATCGAGGTAGTCTAAAACTGTGATCTATAACATGGAACCTACTAGACCAATTTTGCTTATTTGTAATACCAAACATTTCAATGGATCAGAGAATGTTTGGTAAAATTTGCATTATTCTATGACTTTTTTCGCTAGATAGTCTTAGAATCTATTAAGGACCCAGCATATATTGACTTTTTGGTTCTATGACCATTATTTCGATGTGTTACAAAATGAATGACAAACGTAATATACCCCCCTCTTTTTGGTGGTGGGTATAAAAATGTTTGAATTTTTCAAATAATTCGATTAATTTCAAATATATGTTCGAATTATTCGAACAAGTTAAAGTGTCTGATTCGAATTATATGTTTTATTTAAACAAAAGAAAAAGCAAATAATTTGGTTACCTTAGTATGTAAGTATCGTAAGAAGAATACGTGTTGATGTTTGGTTTCAAACCTATCGGACATTTTGTTTTCCTACAAAACGAGCATACATTCTTTACCACATAGTTGTAATACTGTCTTATTAAGGATAATAAAATGTGAAGCAAAGTTCAAATTCAGATCTCATTAGAATTGAACGACCTTCGACCATCAGGTCCACTGCCACTAATCTTTGGTTCTTCGCTTCAAAGCTCTTGCGCTGATTAGTCGTCCAATTCCTATGTGATCTGTGAAATTACATACGATATTTTCTTTGAACTTTAGTTAGAAGAAGCTTCTTATTTACGCATTTTATTTTTAGGTCGGCTTTAGAGAATCGGTTTATCATGCGGACGCTGTAGGCTGATGTTTTTCTGGGCCTTTAGCGACGGGGTACGTTAATTAAGTGTTATATATAATATGATGTAAAGCATTGAAAACCGTTTTTTTGGAACAATTGAGCTGTTCTCCTATATCTTTATCTGAGCTATATCTGATTATGGACCGATCCGCACAAAATTTATAGATGTGATTTGGCTTCATTTACCACTCATTTGTGGTGAAATTTGTAAACGATAATTACCTATTTCTGGAGGACATTTGTATAGAGGTCTGGTGAAATAATGGACCGATTTTCACCAGTGTGAATCCCATTCGTCCTTGGGCCGAAAAAATATGATGTACCAAATTTTATCGAAATATCTTTAAAATTGCCAACTGTACTCTGCGCAAAAGCTTTACATGGACAGCCAGCCAGACGGACGGACGGACATCGTGGTTTATTTAAAATGATCTGCATGCTTATTACAAAACACGTTAGCTTCAACAATTGCGAGAGAATAAGAAACTAATTCAGTTTCGACGCCTATTGCGACTCGCTGCGAGATGCAATTTTGCCAAACTTTTAACGTCAATTTTTTTCCTCTGTGTACTTACTAATGGTGCCCTACTTTAGAGCCTTGTTTCCAAGACTCTTGTTATGCTTTTTGTTACAAATTTAAAACTTTAACAGGACAATACCACTTTTCAGTCATGTATTACTTTAAGATTTATATTTTAAACTAGTTGGAAATAGCCATAGAAGGTTTTTTTAAAATTAGACTGTCCGTTTTTTTCCCTGATGTGCAACTTTATAAAAACTAACGTTTTTGAACAACTGAGTTTTCTCTTTAGCAACAAATTTATACGTTTCCTCAGCAATTCTTATTTCTATATAAAATACCTCTTTCATTCTTTCCCTTTTGGATAACTTTGTTTTAAGTATTTCCCATTACTTCCGGTTGCGTGAACTGTTACATCCGGTTTATTTACCAGCGCTTGAGGTGTTGATCGCTTCAAATGTAAATGTTAATTTACACCGGTTATTTAATTGACCATATTTACATATCGCTATTTTTATTGTTGTTGTTATATTTCCGTTTTATAATATGAAAAAAACTTTTATTTGCGTAAACAACGTAGTCAAAAGTAAAAACTTAACGAATTTAACATTATTTGCTCCACTCACAAAAATTGTATTATTTTTTTTGTGCAGGAAATGAATTTTTATTTAAACATTTATATATAATTGGTACTTCATTTTATAATATCATATAACTGTCGCATAAATTTTCAAATTATATTTTAAGGACCATCCAACTCTCATCCCCATTCCCTATTTAAGTAATTTTGTTATTTGACTGTTTTTTTATTGTTATTGTTGTTGTTGTTAAGTATTTGTTATGACGAATTGGAAATGTATATACATACATATATATATGTACATATATACATACTTATCTATAAATGTATGCTTGGCTGAAATATGTGTCTTTGTGTAAGTAAATATTTGCTTGTAAGTGTTTTACATATGTTTCATCTACGTGTCTGGAATTTTTTATTGAGTTTTATGCTTGTTTTTTTTTTTGTTGTTTTGCCATAAATTTTGATGTGTCTACTAAATGTTGTGTTTGGTCCAATTTGCCATGAAATTTGAATTTGCTTCCCATTAACACAGATGATGATGATGTTTGGCATTTACGAATGTGGCAACAAACAACTTTTATACTCGTATGTCAAAAAAGTCTTAAAGAGCAATTTAAGTGAACAAAATAGGTTTGGAAATATTTATAAAACAAATGTTTGTAATCGATGGCAAAGATGTAGTATTCACTTAAGTAGATTTGTTGAGTTTAAGTGAATTTTATACGTCATTATTGGTAAAAATTAGTTTGTTAGTTAAATTGAATTGAAAATTAGAAGAAATAATGTTGATAGTTGTCCTAATATCAAAATAAATAGTAAGAAGAACCTTACTGATGTCAGCTCATTAATAGGTTAAAGAGTATTTATAATAAAACTCCAACTAGTATTTTTGAGAATTTTGTTAAATTCTGGAATGTTTAACAATGTAAGAACAAAATCAACTCTTACTTTAATGGTAAAAATATTGAGTTAAGTAATTTTAACAAGTTTCTTCTGATTTTAAAACAAAATAATTCAACTAACTGTATAGTTAAGTGGATAACCTATGTTGATTGTGATTTAATTTTAGGTTTATTATAATTTTAATTGTAGCAATATCACAATAAACAAGCTAAAGTGCAATATTCGGCTATGCCGAATCATAAATACCCTCCACCTAAACGTAATAAGTATATCCTTATTCTGTGTTTTCTATTCAGTCTTAGTGCAAATTTTATGATTATTTTATATAGAACCATGAACAATTTTGCAAACTTGTATAAATCTTTAAAACTAAAGGAGATATGTTTTATCAAATACGCTAGAGAGTTCGATTATAGACCAGTGTGCAATACTAATACTTGTATACTAATACGTATAAGGATCAAGAATATATATACTTTGTTGAATGACAAACTTATATATACCCTCATTCACCACTTATGGTAGTGGAGGGTTTAATAAATAAATAAATAATAGCTATGTAGTTCAGGACAGTCAGCAAGAAAAATTCTATAAAAAAATGCATTTGCCTTTTCTTAAAGTCCCAGCTCTGCCAATAGTTAAAGTTTTAATTTTAAATACATTAAAAGATCTTATTTAACTCTAAACGTTATTAGAAAGTTTAAATATCTCCTTTAGTTATTTAGTTTTTTTATATAAATATATAGAACATTTTTATATAAATATTAAGTGACCTAATTGGTTGCGTATGATTGATATTAATTTAGACTAATTTTATAAAAACGCAATTTTCACCAGGATGTAAGTTAAACAGAGCAATAACATTTTCTACATAAATGTTAAGAACAAATCAAAATTTGTTTTTAAAATTTACAAAACAATTTTTAAAAACCAATGCTCGATTTTGTCACAATTTTCCAAAAATGTTAAGAAATATTCTCAAATTTTATAATATTAGAAAGTTATATTAAATGTTTTAGTATGTTACGTTTACTTAGAACCTCTGGAATACTGTAGCTTCCAAATATTTATTAGCATTTTTGTGACAGTCGATTTGTGTGTAATTTTTAATTGTAAAGAAGAGCGTGTTTGTTTGTGCAATTAGAAATCATGTCGTTTTTCTATAACCAGTAAACTTCATAATTTAACCAAATATTGAAAACCTATATTGATACAAATAAATGGTAAAAATATATAAAAGCATTTTTGATAATGAGAAGGTAGATAGAAGTTGGCAGAACTGTACCGTGGGCACAACGACTGACATTTATACCTAAAAAGAACAATGAATATTCTGAGACAAACAATTTGAAGATCATGTTAACAAAACAATCGATAGAGCATTTGAAAAAGTCGAATTAGAGACGAAAATTAATATGGATACCTTGCGAAACTTCATATATAAATTTGTTAACTTTGTTTTTTCAGGCTTTTGTAAATGAGGAAAAACATTTTTAAGTGCAAACAATATACTGAATTACTATTACTGAGGAAGATTTAAATTTGTTGCAAATGTCACATTTTTGAGAAATTCAATTCTATATATGCATTTGGTGTTGAACTTACAAAACCGGAATTCATAACAATTTTCGATTCATTTTGAAGGTGACATATCTGTTGTTTATTGTAAAAGCATTGGGAGCTACTAAGTAGCAAAACTTTTGCGAGAAGCAGGATTCATTTAAAAACCAAAAATAAAATTGGTGTCGATATGAATTGATGCCGAGATTCCTAGAAATACTATTCTTCAAGGAAATCATTTTTGCACCGAATCATTACTTGCGATGAGAAATAGATTCATTATGATAACCGGAAGCATAAGAGATCATATGTGAAGCCCGGCCAACCTGCTGAAACGACCAAATATCAATTGCGCTAAGGTATTGCTCTGTATTTGGAGTCACCAAAAGGGTACTATCTAATATGAGCTACTAAAATCTGGCCAGAACATCACAGGTAAACTGTACTGAATGTAAGTAATTCATTGAAAGCAAGCATTGGTAGAACAACATCCAGAATATGCTGCTAGACATGAAAGGGTAATATTTTATTATAACAAATCTCGCCCACATATTTTAATACATGTTAAAAACTACATATTTATTCAGAAGTGGTCAAGAAGTTTTTTTCTTATAGTCCAGACCTTTCGCCGTCCGACTACTATATGCTGCGATCGATGCAGCTTTACTTCCGAAATTAGCCTCAACAGAAGAGTGGTTATTTTATCGCGAAATCCATAAGTTTTCAGAGAGATGGGAAAAGGTCTTTGCATATTTTGCAAATATTTTGAAATAAAAGCAAAAAAAGAGAAAAATTCCGCATTTTTAAGTTATACACCCAAATAGAAGCCAAACCCTTGGACCAAACTTCCTGAAATTTTCACAGCATGTTACAGTGACTCTGTAAGAAATAATTGGACAAATGGGCATGGCACCGCCCATATAACGCAAATATTTAAATCGGCATATTTTGGGCATTTTTTGACCAACGGCGGCAGTATTTGAAATACGTATTAAAAGAAAAGTCCAAGCGCGCACTTTGTTTGCGATTTATTGCAGGCGGGAGCTGTTAACCGATCATAAATTTTTACAGCGAGCAGCTTTGACTCAGGAATACTTATTACATGATAAAATTTTTCGACCATGCACGGCTTTAACTCAAAGGGGGGGGGAGGGGGGTAGCGAAGCACTCCGTGTTCAGCTAGTATTGTATATAAATTAATTTAAAATTCTGCTGTTCATTAAAATTGTTTCTAATTAACAAACATTTAAATAAATCAGTGCTTAAGAATGGTTAAAGTTTAGTTTGTACTTCTATCATTATTATTATTTTTTCTAAGTTACACAAATTTCCCTTAACTTTAAGTGTTGTTTTAATTTTTGGTCTCTCTTCAATTTACTTGATGGTCGAAATTTAAATTAAATTTTCATTTACTTTCCTCTTTAATATTCAAAAGAAAACAACTCATTCTATTCATCCTTTGGCTAACCATAGATGTGGTGTGCTTTTTTTTCCCTCCATCAAACTTCATTTAACTACAAAAGTATTATATTATATATCTACAATACTGTATAGTCTACAGCTGTAAGGAGCAGTCTGTTGGTGTGGTGACATACATAAGTATGCATGTACGAATCCCCACTTCAAAAGTGTTATCATCATCATTATTGTTGACATCAGTTATATATATGTACATATGTATGGTTGTATGTATATTTACTTTCAGTTCTTGCTTACACACAAACACTGATAACAAAGAAAAGTACATGTCTATTAGGGAAGCGCCAAAAATAATTTTGACTATAACAAAATGAAATTCAAGTTAAGTTTATTGAATCTATATCTTAGGTGCATATTACATGAAATGAATGATATTTGCAAGCAGATCGACCCAATCTTGAACAAACATATTTTAAAAATGATTTCTTAAAATATTTAAGTCTTCGAATTTACTGGGGAAAGTTGATATTTTTTTTGAATCCATATAAATATGATCACCACAATATTCATGTGTCTGTTGCCTGTTTTTGTCTGGGTATGAGAGTCCGCAATTTTTCCATTTGACTGAACATTCATAGCGTTTGCTTTTCCTTCTGGCGCATTGATTTGTAACAATTTTTATACCCACCACCAAATAGATGGGGGGTATATTAAGTTTTGTCATTCCGTTTGTAACATCGAAATATTATTCGTAAAAACAAAAAGTCTATATATTCTGGGTCCTTGTAAGATTTTAAGACGATCTAGCCATGTCTGTTTGCGTGTCCATCTGTGCGTATGCTGAAGGCATGATAGAGCTTTTTTAAAAAAGATATAGAACGACGAAATTTCTCCAAAATCGATCTAATGGTTCCGAGTTTGACAACCTATATTTTTTGCCATTTTCTTCAAATATAATGCAAATAATATCATGCAATTTTGGACACTTATTTTTATTATAGAAGGTTAAGTCCTGTTTTAACTGGTAGGAATCAGTCCACGACTTTTCATAGTCCCATAAAGATGTCTTAACGGAATATGTTATATAAATGTCTATATAAAAGTCATAACTAGGGCTAAGATTTTCATGCACTAAAGAATTGAAAATATGCGCTTAAAATATGCACTAAAAAATCCAAAAAATGCACTATGTATTTTATGCAAATATGCATAAAACTTGAAAATTTTCAATAAAAAAAACTGTTTTTATTTAATTTTATTAAAAACTAAAAATTCAGTCTATTGTTATTTAAACGTAAATCTTTTAAAAACAAATAAATACTTTTTTATATTATCAAAAATAAAACTTTGTCTGTTCGGACGCAAAAAAATTTTGCACATAGAAAATGATCTCTCAACATCAACCGAAGTTATAGGAGCTTACTTGAAGGAAGGCAATTCATTTGGAGAATATTCACTTTCAGAGCCAACATTTGGATGCAGATCAAAAATATTTGAAATTTGTTTTATTTTTTGAAATCCTTCATTTGTTTGCAAAATGCTTTGGATTTTTGTTTTAATTTGTTGGGCTTTTCTTCCGTCCACATTATTAATTTTACTTTCTGCAATATTAATTAATTTGATTTGAGTATTAAGTGAACCAAGTCCCTCCAATTTAGTTATTGTCTCCCCAATATATTCGTAGTTGGAAAATACAAATGCTAATTGACTTTTGATGTTATTTAAATTTAATATTTCTTTTACTTTTTTAATTGCATACGAATCGGTACCAACAAGCTCTTCAATAACATTCTTAAATTACTCAAAGTTTTTTGAATAGTTTTCTAAAGCATTTAGCCAGGTTCCCCATCTTGTGCTGTGGTGGAAGGGGAATCAAGGGATACATTTCCTTAAAAATTGCAACTCGTGAAGGAGCCTTTAAAATAATTTTCTTTCCGTATGAAATCAATAAATCAATACTATCGAATTTGCTTCTAATTTCCTCTGCAACGCTGTGTAACCCATGTGCCAAGCATGTAACAGTTTTGTATAAAATATTTTAAGGCTATTGGCAGCCTTACATGATTAAGGTGCTGCATCGGCTTTTTGTCAAAATCTTGACCCAATAAATTTATTGAATCGTGGAAAGCACGAGCTATCGTAACATGGTTGGCCTTTTCCAATTCCACAACATTAACCAAGAATTTATTTTTTGGAAACTTCTTCATCTTTATCCCAAACTCCGATAATAACATTTGCAACGTAACGCCCTTCTATATCAGTTGTTTCGTCCATCGACACCCATAAATATTTGCTCTTTATAAAGGAACAGATTTTTTCTAGTTCGGAGTCATATATTTTGTCTAAATCTTTTATAAAACTTTCTATCAAGTTGAAATTTAACAAAAATAATCCGAATACACGCTTAAATCGTCGTAGCAAATTTCATGATGATTAGCCCATATTTAACCATATCGAACCGAAATTTTACACAGATAAGTTATAAGTGTATCAAAATTATAATATTGACTTTGATTATACTATTGACCATAATTTACCATGGACTCCCATACAACGTACACTTTCAAGAATAACAACAGAATAACCCTTGCATTACAGAGTAAACAGAGGTGACAATTTTAAAGTTTCAAATATCCAAAATCTGGTATCTAATTTATTGTGTGTTAAAGTAAATCGTTACACGCTGCAAACATATAAACAAAGCGTAGTTCTGAAAGAAAGACACAAATATAAATTCTTAATTATAACTGGAATATGCATAAGATTCTTGTAAAAAAATTAATTGAGATGAAATTCAACCAAAATAAACCTAAAATAAATAGAAACTACGGTACAATATTTTATGACGTTCGGCCCATAATAAATGATTTGGTGGTGGTGGGTATATAAAAGTCAGCATAGTCGAATATAAACTCTTACTTGTATTTGCTGTGCTTTGAATTGATATTGTTTTTTTATTTAACTTCATCAATTCATTGTTGGAGCATACTGAAAAATACTGTGATATGTTGAAATATAAACTCGAGAAAAATGTTGCGTAAATATAGTGGAGTCAGGAAGTATCAACTAAAATAATAAAGGCTCATTAAGTTCTTATTGATGGTGATTTAATTGATCCAGTCTAACGTGAAATAAATTGTATATTTTCAGTAAACAAATTGTTGCTAACAAAAGAGTTAATAAGATATTTTAAAAATACAGTGGCCCACAGCTTATTTTATGCAGTGAATTTTTTTGCTTTCAAAACTTCATAAAAAGAAAACTAACAAACAACCGAAACAAAAATGATGTTTTGCAAATGTGTATATCTTCTATATATATAAAATTCAATGTATGTATGTATGTATGTATGTATGTATGTATGTATGTATGTATGTATGTATGTATGTATGTATGTATGTATGTATGTATGTATGTATGTATGTAACGTATAGACTCCAAAACGGCTGAGCCGATTTTGATGAAATTTTCACAGCATGTTACTGTGACTCTGGAAGAAATAATAGGGTACTTTTTTTTACCACGCCCACTTTTACGCCCACTTTTTTAAAATATTGTAATTGAAGACCAAACCTTTGGACCGATATTTTTGAAATTTTCACAGCATTTAACTGGGACTTTGGTATGATTAATAGGGTACTTTTTTTTTACCACGCCCATTTTTACGCCCACTTTTTAAAAATTATGTAATTGCTCCCATATAGTTTTTAACAGATTTACTTCAAATTGTATACACATTATATACTCCAGGCGAGGAAAAAATAAAGATTTCTTAAGCCACGCCCCTTTCACGCCCCTTTTCACGCCAAATTTTTGAAAGTTTTATACTTTTTGTTCTCTATACAAATTTGTTCATTCCAACGTATTTTTTTTATTTGGTAGTATATTGCTCTTAATACTGTTAACGTCGCCATATAACTATGAACCACGCCTACTTCATCGCCCCCTTTTTTTAATTCAGATACTTACTTATACCACTAACAATGTTTGCTATACAAAATACTTTTTTTGTAATATGTATTTACCTAAAGTTTTATATACTTTTTAACTACATACATTTTTTTATTACCAAATCCCGATTTTTCGCCCCATTTCACCTTAAATTATATTGCTTTTAATCTATATAAATATAAATGAATGTGTGTCTGTATGTTTGTGCTTAATAGGAGGCCAAACCCTTGGACCAATCTGCCTGAAATTTTTACAGCATGTTACTGTGACTCTGGTAGGAATAATAAGCTATATGAAGTTTTGATTGTACAAACGGGGGTGGCACCGCCCATATAACCCACAAATTTAACCCGCCATATTTTTGGCATTTTTTGACGTACGTCGGTGATATTTGGTACATATGGTATTGGCATAATTAGGAATACATACCAGGAGAAAAGTGAGTGGGACCACGCCCCTTTTTAGGAAAATTAAACATCGTAATATAGTCTTAACTACTGGACCGATCGTCATTAAATTTTCACAACAGGATTTTCTTACGAAATAATAAATTCTTGAATATGTAAGTGGACAAAGGGGCATGGTCTCGCCTAAAGCATTGCAATAAATACATTAAAATTAAATAAATAAATGTTTGTAAATATATAAATACGTTTTATTTTATTTTATGACGACGGGGGGTAGCAAAGCACACCGGGTTTAGCTAGTTTTAATATAAAAAAAACAATATTCTCGTTTTATCAAGTCACAGCTTATTTTATGCAGGCACGTATGGGTTTCGAAAACTTAGAACTAAAAGTGGCAACTACATGATTTAATATTTAGTGTGATAGTCTTTATTATCTACAACAGAATTAAGACGATTTGGCTTAGATGCGGCCAGTTTTTGGGTAATACTCGGCGAAGTATTGGACCCTCCGTCAGTAGCGCTTTTTTTAATCGTTTTTTTTTTATCAAAAACTTATGCCGATGTTTAAAATTGACCATAAGTTTTAAATAACATTAAGTGGTCATCAAGTGGATTTGAAAATCTGAGGTTATACCCAGGTTCTCTACACTTTTCAACAAGTTGTCCCTTAGAATCAAAAGCAACTTAAATTTATTCATGGTTGTATCAACAAATGTTAAATTCCCAGTACCAGAAGCTAACATGCAGGCCCAATCCATGACATCCAAACCGTGACACCACCATGCTTTACTCTTGCCTTTAGATTTTCTTTGTTGAGTTCTGTATTTGGTTTTAGCCACATACACGACATACCATCTAAACCGAATAGGTTAAACTTAAGCTATGTATCCACGATGGTCAGATATTACAACGTTGTCATATCTACCAATGTGCTATCAATGTACTGACATTGAAAAATTTTTAGCAAAAGGTAAATTGTCAGTCATTTGCACACAATTGTCATACAATGAATGTATCTGTCAACCGAAATTGTCAGTTTACACGGTTGTTAGATTGTTGTGTGGCATTGTCAAATTCGTTTTGCAGCTCAGTGTGTGTGTTTAAAAATTTTATTAATGCACACTTTAATTTAATTCTTTAATTTTCTTCCACTTTTTTCAAAAATTTTATTAATGCACACTTGTTTGTTTATTATTTATGTATATACAGAGTTGCATTTAGAAATAATTTCTATGACAAAGCTGCCATTGGCAGATGCATAAACTTTGCACATATGACAATGAAAAGTGTTTGTCAATTGTCTTAAAACAATGACAATGACAAAATTGTGTGTTTACACGATTGTTAGATGTCTGAAAATATTTTTGTCTTCCAATGTACTGAAAATGCTTTTTCTTACAACGTTGGAAGACAAAAATTTTAAGTTTACACGGTTGTTAGACATTTTCTGCACCGAATTCCAAAATGCAGATTCTTAGCCAACACGTTCTTTGGCGTTCTGTTTTTCGTTTTCATAAAATGATTTTAATGGTCGTGTTCATTAAAATCATATTGGCGCAAGACACGATGAACAGTTTCAATGCTACATTATTTGCCCGGGCCAACTTCAAGTTTAGAGATCAGTTGTGAAGCTGATAACCTTGGCTTTGGCCTTATTTTTCTTAAAATGTGCTTAAAATAGGAATATAACGCCTTTCTGCCGTTGTTATGAACCCTGTTTTCATGGAAGAAGCGCTCAATGAATTTTCGACTGTGAAAGCTTTAAGGTTAACCATTTCTGCTACTTTTCGCTGTGGGTGGTCTTTTTGGATTTGTGGCTTATTTTGATGGAATTTCATCTAAATAACGATATTTACAAGAATTTTGTGGGTATCCCAATTATTCTCGAAAGTGGATCTTATATTGGAGCTATCTCCGATTATGGATTAATTTTCACAAAATTCAAGAGTATTGTTTTTGCATACTTGTAACTGGTCTGTGTAAAATTTCTGCTCGATATCGATATATAATCTATTATTGGCCGCTCACCAATATATGATAGCGATGTTTGTAAATGATTAATAAGCAGTTAAGAGATTTTTGGAAGTGGACTTTATATGGGACTATAATCAACAGATCATCATGAAATTCGGTTTGAGGATTTTCACATATGTATATATGAATTATTTGTAGCGCACTCCAAGATTACTTAGAAGTGAACTTTATATGGGTCTATATTTAAATATGAAACAAAAATTTTTGCTAATTTTTCTGGTATTAAACATATTTTTAATGATTGTTTTTAATTATACTGCTGCAAAGCCAAATTTTGGGAAGATATTTGCATGAATACTATGAAAAATCGTCTACTTATTCTTACCATTTTCAATAGGACTGACCTTCTACATAAAAAATTTTTTAAATTACGTGATACTAACCAAGAATGATAAAATAAAGATTACGCTATGCGCATGATTTCCCGTTATGTGACGTAGAAGGGCCATTCTAAGGGTTACCAATAATGTTTCATGTGTTAGAATTAAAATTTCTTGCGAAAAATTTATCTTTTATGTGATAGTTGGCAACCTTGCAATTGAAATCTCTGAGAGTTCTAAAATAAAATCTGTTTAAAAAAGAAAAACAAACAAAAAAACAACAAAAAATATAAACATGAAGAGTGCAGTCAGCAAATGCAAGCAAAACATGAGTAAAAAAAAACAAGTGAGAACAAATTAGCCAATAGAAACAGAATGTGTGACGTCACAGGGCCTAAATGCGCAGAACATTTTAAAATTTTACGCACGTTGGCGTAATATTTATTTTATCATTCTTGATACTAACTGCATTATCTTTGAAGAAAATAGCAAAAAATATCTAAAAAATATTGAGGTTGTCTGAAACCGATTTTTGTGCAAAACAAAGAATGTTGGGTAAAAAGTTCGTTGTTCTAAAACTTCAATCAAGTTTTAACAAAATGGAGGGTTTATTGCGGATTTTTACTTGTAAAGCTGTAATTGATTAGATAGGCTTTGTATAGAGTCTACCTTTACCTCACAAATTGCGTGATCAAGACTGAATTTCGTGACCTCAAATCAGTGATATCAATATCATAAATAATAAATAATAGGTCAGCATTTATTTATTAACATCTCTCGATAGCGTCAGCCATTAACTGTAAACGCATTTCCAGCCGATATTTTCGTAAAGAGAGGTCAAACATCCCTTAAAACTACATAGCGCATCATACAGTGACACGTTCATCATGAAAAGGCTGACTGTTCTTTTCACTGTATTTTCAAAGATTTTAGACTGCATATGGGGTTTTGCGTCGTTGTATTAGGCACTAACAATTAAACTTGAACCTTTTCCTGAGTGTAATGGTTCCCAGCATTCTCGTCTGTTCGTTATATTTGGACACGTTCTTAGGTGACAATGGCTTGCTGTTGTTATATGATGATGCTGGGGCATCAATTCTATCGAATGCCATGTGAACACAACAAACCCCATAGTACAACTATGAAGATGTTGTTTGGATTGAATAAATGTGCTGCATTGTTCTGCTGATTTAATGGTTTGTATGTTGGTTTCCCTTATTGTTTTTTTTTTTTCAAAATGTATGAAATTTATTTTGTTGTAAAAGTGTAAATGAAATCATGCGCATCTAATCTTGTAAAAGTATTGAACCTGAATAACTCACATAACTAAATAAATACAACCATATGTACTCGTATGATTTTATATAAACATGTATACATATGTAATTGTATACTTACAAATATGTATGTAGACAAAAATTGTAGGATATTTTTGCTCTAACAATTTAAAGAATCACAAATTGAAGTTCATTTTTTATGGTGTTAATACAGACATTTATTTCTTGTTTTTTTTTTTGAAGGGGGGAGGTCGTACAAAATCTACTTGATGTTTACTTGCAAGCAAATTTGTTAAATTCGTGTATACAAAGATACCCAACACTGTCAGCTCAACCGTGTTAATGAATATGCTTGGCTGGCTGGTTACAGAAAACTAAAATAAAGTCCAACCAACTTTTTTATGTTTATTTAGTTTTTTTTTTTAGTGCAGTTTGTTTTACGTCGTAAAGTTAATTAAATTCTGATTGGGAATTCAAATTATTTTGTAGATTTAGGTGCCATCTGTAGTGCTGTATGGGCGGTTAAGTAAAAAGTATATGATTAAGAAACTTTTTCTTTAAAATCTCACTCAATGGTGTCATTTGCAAAATACATTTAAAATAATAATTATAGAAGTTGTATTTTTATACTTTTAGCACTTATTTTTACAAAATGAAAATTCCAGGTATCTTCATATGGATGACAGGGTAGCATATAGTGACGAAAATTTGAGCTAAGCTGCATATTAATGATCTTGTCTGGTGGAGAGTGGTGGACACTAATTTATATTGCTTCATTCTGTAAAACTGTAAAAATAGCCTGCTGCTCAAGGCTTGATTAGTTTCACTCATCATCGTTTGTAAATCGAATACATCTCTGCAAAGTATGCTCTAGATTTCCAGAGTAGAGCAGACTGAAGATTGTTTAGTTGATTAAAATATTCTAGTAGAAACGTACATTCTCTCGTATTTGCCAACACCGGGCATTGACAGAATAAATTAAATATTCCCCCTTATTACGAAAGCACCGACTTAAGTGATACCGACGGCACCGCCGTCACGCTATAGCCGTCATCAATATTGGCAATAATCGATTACTATTGTCAAAAGATTTGCATTAATGAAGTCGATTTTACGTCGACGTTGACTTGAATTGACTTTGTTTTTATCAACACACTTTTTAGCGTTGTCTAGTGTAATTGGGAAACAAATTTATAAGAATGCTTTAAAATTTAAAATTTGGAAATGGGAAAAAATAAAAATAACAACTTTAAAACAATTAGAGACTCTTATTGCTAAACTGGAAAATAAACACAGTTTAGCAAAATAATTTAATAGGAGCTCAACTCCTAACAATTTCAAATACGAGTGGGTGGATATAGCCACATAATTAAATTTAATAGGAAAGCCGGGAAAAATATAACTTGCATTCAAACGCAGCACTTTGTGTATTATTCCATATTAGTCGAATGTGTGTCCTATATCTTACTAACATACATAAATATTTGGACATTCAAGACATAGTTTTTTTTTCTTTTAGCTTTGTTGTCTGCTTCCTCCTCTCCTGATTTGATTTTGCCTTTTTGTGGAAATATAAAAATGCTTTCTTTTCAAAGCATGTTTTAAACTTTCTTACTCAACTTTTTTCAGAACATTTTTTCTTACATGAAATTTTTTTTTAGAAATTAGTAAAAGTACTAAGAAAAAATGTACAACTTAAACTCGAAAAGGGGAGACAGAAAAGGTATTTCGTTAAATTGCCAAAATAAATGTAAGAAACAATTTGAAACAAAACAAAAAAGTTATAAGTACAGGGTGGCAAGTAATTGTAGAGAAAATTTAACAAAATGTTTAAAAAGATTTATTGAAAAACATATTATAAAACGTTTATCTTTTCTACTTTGTGGCAATTTCAAATATAATTAATTAATTTTTATACCCACCACTAAAAATTTTGTCATTCTGTTTGTAACATATCGAAATATTGGTTGTAGAACCAAAAGGTCTATATATTCTGGGTCCTTATCAGATTCTAAGACGATCTAGGTGTGTCCGTCTATCTGTCCGTCTATTGAAGGCTTGATAGAGCTTCAGAAGAAAATAATAAACATTCCACCGAAATGATTGGTATTGAAAATGAGCAAAATCGGTGCAGTAGGATCCGATTTATAAAACAAAGTTTCAGATAACCTCGATGTTTTTTAAAATATTTTTTGCTTCTTTCTTTAAATATTTAAATATATATATTCTTAAAAATATATAATATATATAATAGAGAATATCATGAAATATTGCGCACTTTATTTTTATTACAGAATGCAAGTCCTGTTGAAAAGTCACGATTTCTTATAGCTCCCATACAAATGTCTTCTCGGAATATTACATAAATGTCTATAGAAGAGCCGTATCCATTCGGCAAAAATAAGGTCGTTTGGTCTTGCCGAGAAGAGCACATCGCTCAAGCTCTCCTTGGAAACCAAAATAAACACGCGAAGCGAGTCAGTCCTGTATTTCTCGTTCATCGATGCGGCAATGTCTTTCTCGTATGCCATTAAGAAGTATCAATTTTTCTACACTTTGTCATATAATTAAGAGGGTGTCATTTTAATAATAATAATTTTCATGTAACAATTCCTACCTTCAGTAAAAATAATTTAATGTAAATTAAATTTAATGAACTCGAGCCTAAATAAAGAAATATCAAAGGTTTTGCGGAAATATTTATGAAAAGTGAACGAAATCTATGCATAATAAGGGAATATTTCCGAAACTCTAAGTCTCTTTTAATTAATTCTCAACGTTATTAATGCTATACTTCTCTCATTACATGTATCTCGAGTGTTTAGTAAACGTTGTAAGCAAAAATTCATTAATGAGAAAGGGAACATTTTCGAAAATTTGACTTAAGGATATTAAAGCCACATGTTGTGTTGTTGTTTGCTACTACTTATGTGTAATATTTGTGAACTAAAAGCCCAAAACAAAACACTAACAAAAAAGTCCACAAAGACAAAACTCATACATATTAACACTAAGAAGTAGACTTTAGACATATTAAGCTCATAAGCCAAAGTCACGAAATTACAAATACATATACTGGTATATACAGTAGGGTGGTCTTAATTTTGGTTTTTTTTTTAGGTTTACAATTGTAACTGAAGATTTGAGTTAAAAACCAAATGTAGAGTTTTGATTTAAAGTAAAAGTAATGAAAATCGAAGAAGTCCAAAATAAGAGCCACCCTAATGCATTCAGACATTAAAGCGAATAACAGGCAAAATAGCACAAACTTAGCTGTACAGCAATACATGCATGTGAACAGCAAACAGCTCTAAAGGAAACATACAACCAGTCAGCCGAGTAGTTTGTGCAAAAAACATTTATAAGCCCTATTGGAATACAACAGGGCGTATGATAAACTGTTCCGTTACGAAGACGAAGACTCGAAATGATTTGTATAAAGTGTTTACTTAACTATACTAACTTACCAACAAACATCCATTGCCATACTCTAGTAAAAATTCACATAAATACTCATATAACTAAATATAAAAATGCACGTTTAACCATAGACATGCACCAGTAAGTATAAGAGTTAAATGAGTCTGATTTTCATAATAATCTTGACAGTAATTTAACATATAAAATTTATAAAATTAAAACAACATTTTTTCATATTCACAACAAGTTAAGAAACAAAGTATAAGAAAGGGTAAAATTATAAGGAGATGCTTTTTTTGGTTGAATCAGTAACATTATTTACAAGAGATTTATGGGTGGCATTGCAGAAGTGGACCAATTATGGACTGATAGCTTCTAAATCCAGTATCCACTAATGTGATTTCTACGTATTTTTGGCATATTTTGATTGAATTTCATCTCAATAACGTTATTTAGAAG
The DNA here is from genome assembly GCA_916048285.2 of Bellardia pandia. NCBI lineage: Eukaryota > Metazoa > Arthropoda > Insecta > Diptera > Calliphoridae > Bellardia > Bellardia pandia. The sequence continues at coordinate 88,952,432 of OU696531.1, read as the reverse complement.
AGTTGATTGGTTAGTTGTTATGCTCGGAAGTGGGTTTAATTCAAGAGCTATTATTGACTGACAGATACAAAATCCAGTAGCATAATTGGCGTATAAACAATATTAGTATGATTTCTGGATTAAAATTAATGATCTATTTAAAAGTTGGTTCGATATCGATATTTATTAGACATTTTTGTGAGTTTATTTGTTTTTTGGAAATGGTTCTTATATGGCAGCTATGACAAAGCATGGACCTTCTTCTTAAATTTTTGAACGGTGAATTTTATGCACATAAGGATATCTCATGTTGAATTTCAATGTAATAACGGTATATTTAAAATACATATTAGTATGAGCGTGAAGTTCGGAAGTGTACCTTATATGATATAGTCAAATATGGACCGAAATCCACACAATTTTGTGGAATGATTTTTGTGATTTTAAGAAGTATTTTATTGAATATTATTTTAATAAATTACATTTCATTTAAGATTAAATTAGGGATCCACGAGGCCGTTAATTGGCTCATCTGTAGGTCAAGAATAAAATACTAAAATACAAATGTTATTAAAATTATTTAAATATTATTAGCTTAAATTAACAATATTATATTTTTAGTTTATTTATTTATTGCGAACTTATGTAAAATTTCTTTATTTCATTCTTTTTCTTTTGTTTATATGTAATATATTAGCTATTATTGGTTGGCAAATTATTAAGAATTTTCGGCAGTGTTACATCCAATTTGACTTTTCCATAATTGTTTTTATATGTATCCGGCTTGTATCGTTCTTCTGCGCGAAGTCTGGTGTTGTATTTGTGGTTTATTTTATTGAGATAAGTATTTTCATGTTGGAAGTTGTTTATTAAGGTTGTTTCGTAAATGCTTTTTATATTAAGTATATTAAGTTTTTTGGCGATGTTAGTGTTTTGCTCTATGTATTTATATTGTTGTTGGTTTATATTGATGGTTTGTGTGATGTTGTTTGTGCTGGTGTTGTTGTTGTTTTTGTTGTAACAGCAGTAATTGCTGAGTTGATAGCCCTTGACCGAGTTGTTGTTTGTGCTGTTGTTGTTGTTTGTGCTGGTGTTGTTGTTTGTGTTGGTGTTGTTGTTTGTGCTTGTGTTATTGTTTGTGCTGTTGTTGTTGTTTGTATTGGTGTTGTTGTTTGTGCTGGTGATGTTGTTTGTGCTAGTGTTGTGTTGGTGTTGTTGTTTGTGCTGGTGCTGTTGTTTGTGCTTGTGTTGTTGTTTGTGCTGTTGTTGTTGTTTGTGATGGTGTTGTTGTGTTTGCTGGTGGTGTTGCAGTGTTTAGATTTATATAAGTTTTTCTAAAGTATTTTGAGTACTCTGTTTTGTAGGTTTTGAAGAGTATTGCAGTACGTAGAGCTTCCCCATGCCGTGATGTCATGTCTAATATAGGACTCCGAAAGTGAAAAATATACTTGCCTCAAGACACTATAAGTAGACGAGTTGCTTAAATGGTAAAACATAACTGAAGACTTATGTAGTTGCTTTTGCACTTTATCGATGTGTGTTCGCCATTTAAAATTATGAACTATATGCACGCCTAAGTATTTGTATGTGTTGACTAATTCGATGATAGTTGTGCCGTTATCATCATTATTTATTTTTTCATCGTGGATGCAATTAATTTCGTGGAATTTAAGTTTAATTCTAGCATATCTGAAGTGTCGTGTTTTTGTGTGCATGATCTTAGTTTTGCTAGTATTAATGATTAAACCATTATCGTGGCACCATTTTGTTGCTATTTTGAATAAGATTTGTTGCTATATCGAGGTTTTTATTTGATACAATTATGGCAGTGTCATCTGCATATGCAAATGTATTACTATTTTTTAGTATACTAATTAAATCGTTTGCATATATAAGGTACAATATTGGACCTAATTTTGAACCTTGAGGAACGCCATATGTAATGCCCATTTCATTACTCAAATTAGCGCTTATTTTAAATGTGAATCTTCTACAATTCATATATGCTTTGAAGAAATTCAGGCAATTACCTCGTATTCCTATTCTTTTTAGAGTATCTAATAGTTTGCTGTGATTCAAGGTATCGAAGGGTTTACTGAAATCCACAAAAAGAACAAGACGATGTAGGTTTTCGCTCAGGCATGAATTAATATTATTTGCAAAATTTCCTAGAAATTTGTTTATGCTTTTAATTTTTTTGAAATCCATATTGGTTTTCATTAATTATTTTATGCCGATCCATAAAAGTTAGCTACATAGTAGTGAGCTTAAAATTAGCTGCATAGTAGTCAGCTTAAAGTTATAAATAATAATAATTTTATTTGATTTTTTTTTATAATTTAAAATTCAGAAATTAAAAAAAATATGAGTTTTTTTTTGATTTTTGATGCAATCTGCGTAAATTTTTCGTTTTTTTATAACCTTTAGGGCATTTCTAATATCAGTATCAACCTCATTAGAAGCAATTGATTGACAGGTGTCTGTTAAAAAAGTTGTTATTTTATATCAAATTCATATTATTTTCAATATACATACATATATCTATATCTTTTAATCTTTTTTTGCCGTGAATCCCATCTACATTTACGTCCATGCAAATACTTAACGACATTACATTTGTCAAAGTTTTTGTAAGTCGTCCTTTTAGTAAATTAGACATCATATCAACCTGTAAAAATCGTGAATTTATAAAAAATTTACATAAACATCTATTTAATTTATTTCAATACTTACATATAGCTTATGATTGTTCTCATAAATTTTGCTGTTGAGCTCAGACAAATCTTGAGTCGTCTCAACCGGAAAAGCAACGCCGACATTTTTATTAAGCACTTCTTGGTGAAGAACTCTTTCTGGTAGAACTTTTTGTTCAGCCAATGCCTTCATGATTATTTCTTTTTGACTTGAAATTGTTTCTGTAATTACATATAGTGGTTTGTAAATTAATTGCCGGTTGAAATATATATATATGGTGAATTTCACGTCAAGTGACCCAATGTTAACAATCGATTTGGATGATATTTGCACCAAGGTTAGTACTATTGGATAGTAGGCCAGACACAAATTTTCAGCTCTATGAGTGCAGAACTTCCGGAGTTAGAGGGGGTGAAAGTTAGAAACTCCATTTTGAAAAAAAAATTAAAAAAATGGGGAAAATGAAAATGATACATGTGCCAAATATTGAAAAATCCTATTCTTGAGTTAAAAAATATTTTTTTAATAGATATCCCACTCGCATCCCATTAAACGATTATAAAGGCCTTAAAGTAAATTGTAAAAAAGGGTCCAAATTGAAGAAAAATTAAAAAAAACAATATTTAAAAAAAATATTAAAAAAAAAAAAATTAAAAAAATATTTTTTTAAAAATTAAAAAAAATATTATTGCAATGATTGAAGAAATAGCTATCTAAATACCTGTGGACAATTTTTGCTAGGACCAATAGGTGAAAAGTTACACTCATTTAAAAAAAACCTGTGTGACCAAAATTGACCAAAATTTCCAACTTTGACCCCCCTCTAACTCCGGCACTTCTGGACTGATAGAGCTGAAAATTTGTGTCTGGCCTACTATCCAACTAACCTTGGTGCAAATTTCATCCAAATCGGTAGACATCGATTTTCAACTTGACGTGAAATTCACCATATATAAGAAAGGTGGCAAAAGTTGCGTTGTAGATTTTTGATGGTATCTTTAAATACATAAAACAATATTAATTAAAATTGTTTAAGTTTGTTTACTTCGTAATCTTACCATTTATTTCTCTAAATTTGGCTTCGAAAATTTTTGTCTGATTTAAACAGTGTTGGCAGTTGGTAGTTTCCATGTTATCTGTAAATATATTATATATAGTATATTAAACAAAGTTTGACATATATTTTAAAATGATCATCCCTATCGTGAATAAAAATTCCACATGAAATTTGTTCCCTTTTCACATTTTCCTATTAAAATTCAATGTTAAAAAAATAAAAGGGAACAAATTTCATGTGGAATTTTTATTCACGATAAGGGTGAATACTTACATTGTGGGGATATTTCTAAAGTTTTAGTTAAACGGCTAAAATTTTTGACAAATTAACTTACAATCTTCTTTTTTGTAAGTTTTACATCATTTATAATTTATATCATAGTATTTTTGTATATGTGGACAACACAACACAAAACTTAAAATATTTAAAAAAATTGAATGTAAATTAAAATAAAAATATATATCACAGAAAATTTGTCGTTTTTTCTTGATCACAGTTGTTATTAGTACTAAAGTATTGCAATGGTGTAGTTTGCATTTGTATTGTCTTTGTCTTCTTTTGTGTTTATTGCAATTGTCGATTTTTGTTGTATCCTTAAGCTCTCCAACGTGTATCTCTTATTTTCCCTTTTCTCTTTATCTAAAATTTTCACTTTTTCAAAGTTTGGCTTGTGTCCGTTTTCAATGCAGCTTTATGTTCGTCTAATCAAACGCCTAAATTTCTCTTCGTTGTACCAATGAAGATTTTTCCACACTTCTCAGTTAGCCATAATAAAATTAACTTAATTTTTTCCTCAAGAATTCATACTAATGTTTTTATTCATAAATTTTAGGCAAAGTTTATAAATTCAAAAAAATATTTTAACAAACGAGTTATTTCATTTAAAAATTCTTAAAATTAAATATTAAAAACATTGCAAAGAGGCATTATACGACTATACACTAAAGGTCTGCATGACTACATTCAAAAGGCATATGAATACATTCATTTATTTTTTAAGTAGGTAAAGTAAAATACAACACACGATTTAGGTACGTAGTGCCTTACATTTTGTGTTTAAAAAACAAATGAATGAACACACAAAGCGAAAGAGAAAAAAACCAACTGTATTTGTACAGAAAAACAACAACCACATTCATATAAAACAGACATAATAAAATTTGTATAAGCTTCGAATATAATATTATTTGAATGTTTTACTCCTTACATGAATATATTATTATTATCACTAGTAATTTTTGTTATGGAAATTGTAAATATAAAACGCAAAAATGTGAAGGTCCATTTTAATATACTTTTATTCCAATTTTTATAATTTTTGTTACAAAATTCTGTTTAATAGAGATATATTTGTATAATATTAGTCATCAAATTCTTTTATTATAGAAGTATTAAAAAAAAAAAACGACTTTAAAAATTTTGCGTTTTACATTTTCGATTTCCAGAACATCCCTGTATGATTTCGAAAAAAGAAATAAATAAACAAATACACAGTTCGTTCATAGGTGTCTAGTAAAATTTTTTCAGTTATTTATTAAAATAAAAAAGGAGTAAAATATTGTTTACAAAATAAAATTATATATATATTTCAGTTTAATTAAATTTTGTTGTATGCCTGTAAGTTTTAAGAGAATTATTGTTAAAAAATTATAATCCATTATACATAACTAAATAAAAAGTATTTTAGTTCAGTTAATTTTTGTTGTTGGTATCTAATGTTTAAGAAAATTATTGATAAAAAAAATACTCCTTTATTTTAAATTAATTTTTTTTTTATAAGAATACAAACAAGTACTAATTTTACTATGTAGTATTTCTTATACACATTCTAACTGCTACCATATACATACGAATGTTTGCATTTGCAAATTGAGTAAATAAATGTTCAAAGAAAAAGAGTAAATGCAATGTGTGCCTTCGTTATGACAAAGTAAAACACAGACTACACTCTCTTTTATATTTTAACTCTTAAACTCTGTAAACCACTCTTTAACTATTTAAATATTTGAATGAATATTGAAATGCTTGTGTGTGATAAACAAATGAATGTATTCTTGCAGCCCTTTACTATACACCGAATTTTATCTTGAAGCTCAATTTAAGTTATTTTTATTTAATTTGTTTGACTATGAATTATAAATTTTATTTATTATTTTTTTTATATAGAAACACACGCACAATCCATTTTAGTGATTAAATTAATTTATGTTGTTTTTTTAATGATTTTCTTTTTTTTTTTAATTTTTAAACATTATTAAATTTTTAAAGATTTTATTTTTTATTGTGTGAAAAAGATAATAATAAGAGTTTGGTAGTTATTCTTTTATACAGCAGCTAATTATTCGAAAAAATAATTGTCTTACAATATCGATGTCGTTCGCTTAGATAAGACTTAAGACACAAACTTTTTATCGTATCTATTTTTTACAAAATCAAGTTTGTTTATTCCAAAATCAAGTTTGTGTCTTAAGTCTTATCTAAGCGAACGTCATCGTTCGACATCGTTGGCCAGGGTTAAATATAAATTGATACACTAAAATAAGTAATGACTGATGCTCATGCGAATTATTATCCACAAAACAAAACACAAAACAAGTAATAATAATAATTGGAGACTTACGTATACACTGCTTGATGAAAGGTCTTCCAGCGATGCGGGTGTAGACGGGAAATATTCCATTGTAAATTGAGTTTTTTTTAAGATTGCTTTATACGTATTGTTTTTCTCTTTTTTTTTGCTATTAATTCCGTTATTACTTTATTATTTTATCATATTTTTTTCACACTTTTTTTTTTTTTTGATATTTTTGGTGACTGAAATTCTTTGATTTAGATCACAGTATTCTAATATAAATTGATTGTTAATAAAATATATAAATTTTCTATTTTCTTTAAAAATTGTTTTGTTCTTTCTTTACAAAGATTGAATCTATATTCGCAAATATGTATGTATTTTTTTAGACATTTTTTATATAAATATATATTTTTTCACCACTGATTTTTGTCTTTTTAAATTTAAAAACTTTTCGATACGACTCGGGCCACTGTGCAATGTTATTAAAACTTTTACATCTATTCTTTTTATTTTTATTTTAGTTAATTATTCATTCTTTTCTTTTCGTTTAAAACTACTTAATATTAATTTATGAACGTACCGAATTTTTTTTCTGACTACCGATCTTTTTTAAAATATTATAATTAATGGATGTATATATTTTTTCTACTGCAAAATTTTAAATAATTGGCTTTTATTAAATTATTATTTTTTCTGGTTTTCTCTACCAATTCCACTATGCGAATGAGACATAGTTTTTTGCAAAATAATAAAATGAAAGACATAGTACATATCTAAAACCAGAGTAAGTTGGATAAAGTATAAAAAGTATTTAAGTTCCCACTGCACGGAAAATGTAGTGTTGAGAACTACCGAGGATATTGATGGGTCGATTGGCAAGTTTACTGAGGACATACGAAGAGCTGTACATCACGCCTCCACATACGACGTTGAGTGCAGAAGTGGGACAAATAGAACTTATTTCGCTGAACTCGATCATCTCCTGTCAGAAAAAAGAAGAGTTAGAAGAGAGTGGCAAATTCACAGGTCTCCTGAAATGAAAGCTAGGCTACGGGTATGCAGAGATATACTAAGACAATTCTTAGAAACCCAAAGAACGGCCTCACTTAGATCTTACTTGGAAGGTCTTGATAGTACCCCACAATCTGACTACTCGTTATGGAGGGCGGCAAGAGGTTTAAAAAGACCAGTGAGAGGAAAACCTCCTTTGCGAAATCCGACTGGTGACTGGGCTAGAAATGATTCCGAGAAAGAGACATTATTTGTTAACCATTTGAGAAATGTGTTTACTATAAACAACTCAAATAATAACGAATCTGATTTGCCACCACTTGTTATAAGGCCTCCTGTACCCCTAAGGCTAAACTTTCGTGATGTCCAAAACGCTATTGGTACTCTGAACCTTAGAAAGCCTCCAGGTATGGATAAAATCAGCAATAAAATGCTTGTGGAGTTACCTCGTGTAGCAAGAAGAATTATTCTCTTTATCTTCAACGCTATTTTACGCCTAGAATACTATCCTGCAGATTGGAAGGTGTCTATGATCACTATGATTCCTAAGTCAGGGAAGGACCACACCAAAGTGGAGTCATATAGGCCAATTAGCCTACTGCCGACAATTTCTAAACTGTTCGAAAAATTGTTAATGACTAAGTTGACTCCAATTCTGAACGACACTCAATGTATCCCAAATCATCAATTCGGATTCAGAGCTAAACACAGTACCATCGAACAAACTCACAGATTGGTAAATGTGATAAGAGGGTCGTTTGAAGATAAAAAATACTGTTCTGCCCTTTTCATTGATGTGTCCCAAGCGTTCGACAAAGTTTGGCATGACGGTTTAATGCACAAAATAAAATTAACTCTGCCTGCTAACACCCATAAACTCATGGAAAGTTATTTATACGGTCGCAAATTTAAAATCAAAGAAGGCATTTTTTTAAGTACCGCTCAGCCAATTGAATCAGGTGTGCCACAGGGTAGCATACTGGGCCCTACTTTATATTTGATTTATGCCTCCGACATGCCGTCAGACCCCAAAATCCACACGTCAACTTTTGCAGACGATACAGCCTTTGTCAGCGTCCATAAGGACCACCAAGTTGCATCACAGAATTTGCAGAATTATGTTTATAAACTAGAGAATTGGCTAGAGCTTTGGAAAATCAGGGTAAATGAACAAAAATGTATTCATATCACTTTCACATTGCGAAAAGATACTTGCTCGTCCATCAGAATAAATAATCAAATTATTCCTCAACATAATGAAGTCAAATACCTCGGCATTCACCTCGACCGCCGTTTAACTTGGAAGTCTCATATTGAAGCGAAACTTACACAAATGAGATTAATAGCAGTGCAACTTAATTGGTTAATCGGCAGAAACTCTACATTGAAATTGGATTGCAAACTTTTGTTGTACAATGCAATTCTAAAGCCAATCTGGTGTTATGGAATTCAATTATGGGGTACTGCTTCAGCATCAAACATTGAAAAAATTCAAAGGGGTCAAAATAAAATTCTACGGATAATTACTGCAGCTCCATGGTATGTTAAAAATTCTCGAATCCACAAAGATCTAGGCGTGCCATTAGTAAAAGTCGAATTTACAAAATATGCGTCAAAGTATGTCAGCAAACTTGAACACCATCCAAACCCACTTGCACGAGACATCCTTAACTTTAGTGGCCACAATCGGTTGAGAAGGAGGGATACCCTTGCTTTAACTCAAGCGCAAAATAGATGACTGGATCAGTTGATGTGAAATTTTTTTAGTATCATAAAAAATTTTGTCTAGCACTGGCTGGGCTTATTATTTTGTTTTTAGTATTAAGATTTGAATACTTAAGGTACGGTCACATTTGACAAATATTTCCTCAAAAAAGCGTAACCACTTGTTTTAGCACAAATTTGTTTGACGTTGTTTGCTCTTACAAGAGTTTTGCAAGATCAAACAGCATCAAATAAATTAAAATTAAATATTTGTTGTGCTTTGGCCTAAATAAGAAAAGTTTTTTTAAGTAAACAAATGAGTTCAAATAAATGTTATTTAGTGGTTACGTCATTTTCGGCAAATATTTGACCGTACCTTTATTGTCATTTCAAATATGAAGATTCAATAAATAATTAAATGCAAAAAAAAAAAAAAAAGACATAGTATGTTCCAATTTGAATAACAATTCCTGCGACATTTCCACTCCTAGTAAAAGAGAATATTTTTTTCAGAAAAGAAAGGAGACAAAAGACATATTAAAGATAGGCTTACCTCTTCTAATAATAATACTAAAAGCAATAAATAAACGAGAAGATGACAACTCCACTGATGTTTGCAATTCCACTCCCACACAAATTGTCTAGGAATATTCCCTTTATATTTCTTCACTATTGCAACTATATTTTTAAAAAATTTTTTAATATCTACTTATTCGTGAAAAATTGTTACTTTATTCCGATTATTATTTGTGAAAACTTGTCTAAGAACTGCAGGGTACGTTCAAAAATTCATAAACTTAAACAATGTAATAATGCTAAATATTTAATATCAAATAATATTTATATTGTTTCTCTTATATACGAGTACATAAAAAATGTTTTTAATTTAATTAATGCTTGACTATATATATAGAAAAATGTATACAACGTCACATGAAAAGTAAATGGTCGCAAAACTTATAAAAAATTTATAAAATTATATTAGTGTTTATTTTGTATACAGTAAACAGTAAATATAGTTGAACTGTAACATATATTTTTAATAGAAATTATTGCAATTAGAACTTCTTAAATTTTAGACAAGGATTTATTAAACGTTTATAAAATAGGTTATTTTATAAAGATGTTAAGATCATAAAGTCATCATTATTCAATTGAAAATTATTAAAAAGATAACAGAGATTTGCGCATGTTTCAATTTATTTAATTGTAGCTTAACACATGCAGTTAAAAACATGGTTGAACATGGTTACGACAACTACACTGGGCTTTTGGTAACAATATATTGTTGCGGTACATACGACTCCCCTTTCAATTACAGAAATATTTACAGTGTCATTTTCAATTCTCAGCCCCAAAATGTAACATTTTAAGTCATTTTATTTGAATGTAAAAGCAATTTCTGTGTGTGTTCTCAAGTATACTTTTAAAGAAATATGTCTTGATGACACGCACATATTTCACAAACATTCGCAAAGGCAATGATGCGTGACATGCTGTTGTTTAGAATGGCAAAATAGTAAAAATGTTATGGAATATACAGTGGTATGGAACATTTAAATTTATTTTTACTCAGTTTGGATTTTAACCAAATCTTTTTGTTCTTGAATGAATTCATTGTAAGCTTCTACAATTGATAATTTAAAAAGTAAAATGTCAAAACCTTAATATTATTTCAATATGTCTCTGTTGGAAACCAAAGTTGGTCTATGAAAATTATCATAACTATAGTATCCATTGAAATTTTATAATTTACACATACAAATTATGGCCCCTATTATAAGCTGCATTCGACAGTCGATATTCGTTTGCTATCGAAAAGCGACTATCGAATGTACAATTTAAAATTTTTTGTATTTGTTTTTCATCTTCACTAGAAGAATCATCAAACCATAATTTCATGCTGGTAATTTCAAATTTAATTTATTTTTCTTTAAGATTTTGTACACAAATATAGCGCCAACTGATGGATATGTACCCAAATAACCCAAAAAGAGTAATTTTCACAATAGCGTTTTTTCATTGAATGTGCACCATAATAACAAATAAAAATTCGTTCGATAAGCATTTTTGACCGCAGTCGAAAATAGAATTTTGCACATAATAGGCACCTAAAATTCAGCTGGCTATTTTATATAAAAACTCAATTAAAAATATCACTTTTCAGAATATCCAAGGATAAAGAATATTTTCTCTTTCGCAAAAAAAAAAAAAAAAAAACAAAACATAAAATATGAATAAAGTTCAACCTTGGTATAACGAATCTTAAGGGGATTAGCAAAAAAAAGTTATACCGAATAATTCGTTACAATGAGGTTTGTTATATCGCGGTGAAGTTGCACTTTTATTCGTTATAAGGAGCTAAATTTTGTATATTAATCATCATCTGCTTACCATGTTATAGCGAACGATTTCCACAATAAATCAAAACACATTTGTATTTTGTAGTTTTTTTTAAATTAAAAAAAAATTGTTTCTTAGAATATTTCAGACGTTAGTCTAATGCATGCTGCTGTTGCTGGAGACGTTGTCGTTGCAAACACAATAATTTTGTTGTTATCTGTTTCATATAATTTGGATTAATTGATGGAAATCGTTATACAAAGGTTATACAAAGTTGACGAAATTCGTTAAATAGAGATAAATAATTCTTTCTATTTCGTTAGTCTGAAGTGAATGAAAATTCGTTATAACGTGCCTATTGACAAATGTATTCGTAATAGAGAGGTTTATTTTGTATTAAATCTTATGGAGCGTTGTTACGGATTTCAAAAAATTCGTTAAATCGAGGAATTCGTTATAGTGAGGGTCGTTTGACTGTATTATCCAACATTACAATTAAATTTGTCAATCAGTTTATGATTTGAGGGTACAAAATATTTATATTGAAGTTACCAACAACATTTGTACAACTATTGTAAACTTAGACGACATACAATTTCTACGACACTATAACAACAGTTGTGAATTGAACATATGTGTATAGATAAAATTCAATACATACTTTCAGTTGACACTACACTTGTTAAAATTGAATGATACGTTCTTAAGTTCTTTAAACAGAAACATTGGTAATTTTCACAAGAATTTCAGAGAACACAAAATGAAATATATAGAACATGGTCTTAAATTATACGACATACAATGTAGAATTAAGTGTAAAATGCATGATTTTAATTTCAACAAAATCATAGAAGAAGAAATCTCTTTTTGTGACAATTCAGTTTAAAGTTACCCGCCGACAAGAATGAAGACCGCACTGCGTATGATTAATATTTCAAATATTGTATGTATTACAAATTAATTATACGTGTAAATTAAATAGCACGTTTATCTTAAAAAAGGTAGAGCTGCTCTAATAGCTGGTTAACTTAAAGCATTTTAATGCCAGAACTTAAATTGCCATCTCTAAAATTGCACTCAATAACCAGTGTGTGATTTGCAACATACATAATATTAAAAGAATTCATACTCACATGTAGTGGCATGTGAACGTGTGTTTGATTTGAGAGTGTGCGTAGTTGTATGTGGGTATTTAAATGACAATCATGTTGTGTGATGGTACATTTGGAATGGAATGTGTTGGTAACGCAATCAACTTTGTATGTGAATACGTCACTCAGGCGTAAGTTACTTAAACTTTAACTTAAAGAATAAAAAACTTTGACATGCATACATACATATATGAACACATGCACAATAGTACATTGAATTGAAACAAAATGTTGCAAATTAGAAATTTATTTTTTGGCTTTTTATCATTGTATTCTTATATTCTCACACAATATGAAGGCTGTTTGTATGAAAGCATAGTAGTTTGAAGTACACATGTTTACGCTTAAAAGTTACATTACTTTTAAGTTTGTTTGACATGTCGTTTTTATTAAACAAAAGTATATTTACTTTGTTATACTTTGTTTGTCAACTGGTAATTGTAGTGCAGAGACAATTTTATTCAAATGACAATCACAAACAAATAATGTCAGTTTTCGGTTGCATGCTTGGAATTTAAAGGGAATTTATGGTTTTATTTGTATAAACGTTTTTTTTTTAATTGAAACATTGACAATTTGATTATTTTGCATATGTATAAGGAAAAGGTTTAAAGGTTTAAATTCTTACATGCTTCTGAAAGAAAACTTAAGGTAAATGCTGAATGCGTTGTTGCCAAACAATACTAAAACAACAAAATGATAATATGACACTTGAAATGCGTGATCTGTGAAAATGAAACATGGAAAAACTTCCACATGAATCATCTTATATAATGATCTTCAAGTGGAATTTAAATGTGTGATTGTTTCTTAAGAAATTAAAAGTAAGTTAAGCAATATGCTAAGAATGGAAATTTTATCTTTTTGTAGATATTGAAATAGTACAGTATTTGGGTCTAAAGTTCTTTATTCAAGCAGGAATATTAACTCTGCAGAATTCGATCAGTCACCGTTTCTAATGATGCAATAATGCATCATTGGACTCCACAATGTAGTGTTTTGTCTGCTGTTTTGTGAAATCATACAATTCACTCATTACTAATGGAACTTTATTATTATTTAAGTTTTGGTATTATTCTGCATTCGTGTCAGTATTTAAGAAATAATTGGATTCTAGGCGCAACGGGAGTAGAGTCAGTGTTAGTGCTGCGGTCCCTTGGATACTTGTCAGTGGCAAATTTCTGGGAATATTGATTATTGCAAGCTTTCCTCGACAGCGGCTTTTCAATGTTAAACAAACTAAATGAAATACGATGGAAAACTCCCTTCATGAATATTTCGTTCAGGACTTCACTGATGGTGCAAAAGCCGAGAGATGGTGTTAGGGAGAAAGCTTTAATTTGCGACGGACAGGAAAAGGTTGTTAATTCTGGATTGCTCATTGGACTCTGGAATTGTTTAAGGTTTATTTGAATATCAGAAATTTATAGAGAACCTCGGTCTAACGACATGAAACTTGGTTCAGTAATAACCGGGAGCTATCAGCGAGTTTGCGAACCAAATCACACTTGCTTAGCGAGAACGGCCCGCTAATTTTATACTAATTTTCACTGTGTGTGGTTAGATTTTCGAGGTTACGTGGTTTTGAGTTCGAGTCTTTATTTTCTATATGTATTGAAAATCAAGTTGTGTAGAGAATACCATTAAGTAAAATGGTATTACAGACAAAAGCTTATTTGATGACATAAAAAGTCAAGCATTATGCAACGATAATGCTTGTGTTAGTAAAATAGGCAATTGCTACAAAGAAATTTATATTACGTTGAAAAAAAAAAACACTGTTCAGCAAACTTTGGACCAATTTTTTTGTGAAAGAAAGCCGACGACTTAGTATTTTCGTAACCCTAGAACTTATATACGATCTTTACATGGTTTGCTAAAGAAAATCTTAATTCACTTTGCGTCGTCTTTTTTTGTAACGTAACCCTTACGCAAAGTAAGGTATTGGTATAGTGGACATTCTGGCAAAGGGAGAAACTTCGATCTTAGAACTATTTATCGTGGTACATCTTCATATTGTGGGTCAATGATTCAGATCAGACGATAAGACAATATATATAGATGGTTCGCAAAAGTAAACTGTAGGACTACAATCTTGATTTAGCTTGCATAAAATTGTCGTTAACTGATTGCTATAACGAATATTATTCGGATTACTGAATTGAGCTGTATGAGAATTATGACTTCAGTAGAAACTGATTGAAAAACAGCTGTTTAGAATCTTCTTTGCTACGTTCTGGCGCTAGCGTAATATATATTTGTGATTATAATATTATATTATTATTATTATATATAGATATTATTAGATTATCTCGATTTATAATACGTGAGGGATATCGTTGGGCTTAACGTTAGAATCTATTCCACACCATTCATTCGTGGAACTGAATTGTTTGATTGAGGACTCATTACAGGTAAATGGAATACTGAATTGGTACTCCTAACCTAGAATGCTTCTTTTCACTCCTTTAGTGACGCTTTAATACTTTATATTTTCATATATATGTGCCTTTAAAATGAATTTATTGAAGGAGATTGACATAGGGGTTATCTTAAAGCATCTTGGCTTCTAGGTTACGGCGTCTGGCTCAGATATTTGATGAGATCAAACTGTCTGTCAGTAATATTGTTATTTGAGGTAGATAAAGAGTAAGTACGTGCATTCTCCAGTTTTTTAATAGCGTGTCCGCACATCCGACATAATTAAATATTTAGTTATCTAGCTGCCATGCATAAATCCACGTGTGATCTTAAATCATCGCCAAATCAGAAGAGTTTTCCAACTAAAGTGTTTTTGCAAGAGCGTTTTCCTGTGGAACGCTAACATTGATTTCAGAGTTTCTTGCCACATAAGAAACATGCAAGCAAAGTAAATGGTACAATAGGTAATACTTTAGTAATATATAAGTTCAAGGAGGAAGAAAACATTTAATATTACGTATTAGACTAAATGTTTCAAAAAATCAATATTTATACCAGTAATAGATGCTAAAAGGTCTGTGCGAGAAAATGCTCTTCTAGCTGTGTTGTCATCGTTGGTGTTGCCGCTGCCATTTGCTTTCGACTTATCGACATGAAGCCCCATTTAAAGCAAAAATTATTTTAGAATTTTTTGTTTCTTTTTCCAGGATTCTCTTCGCTTCCATTCCACGAACTTGCCATTTTTTTAAATCTAGCTTGTATGACCGTTTTAAAACGAACTCGAAACTACGAATCCATGCATGCAATGGGCTTACTCCGTATTTGAAAGGGACGGCCTTCGCTTCAAAATTAGGAGAATCAAAGTTTCTTATAGTTCGAAAGTCCATTGGACCGGCATGACAGATGGGGCATTGTTGTGCACTTTTAGTATCTGTGAACACATTTAAGACTTTCCCATCTATGAATGTCATATATAAATTATATTTTACTGTAATTTTTTTCCCATTACTTAGTGTGTATTGTAGTGGTTCCAATTTCATAATCTGTTTATTTATATTTTGGGTTTCAGTTAAAATGTGCTCTTTTGTTTCTTTAACAAATTCTTTTAAGGCCTACAAAAGCGTACTGACTGAGGTGTACAGTTTACCCAAATATTATCACCTGCTATTGAAATCATTTTTATTGGAATGACTGATGTTACAAAAAGGGTTTGATCAAAACTTTCAGAAGTATTTTCCACAAATTTTTGTTTAAACAAACTGTGACCGGTGGAACCATCAAACCCGTAGCTCAAAATTAGTATCGATTCTTCAACATCCATTTACATAATACTTCGTCTTGATATGCAAGAATTCTTTTAGCTGTGTGGTCTACCAAATTTTGCAACGATACTTCGACAGAGCTTTAATTCGCTTTGATTTCATTCGATCTACATTTCAATTTGCTTTTATAAATTTCATCATAAGTCGGATAAATACTACTATTGTGTTTTATGTTTAATTGACGCATATTTAAGTACTGCTTTTTAGTTAATCCGTTTTCTAACAAAAACATTAGAGCTTCATCCGGTGATACTGGCGTAACTTCTTTATAGCTAATATTACGAACTTTTCGAATTTTGAATGCCCGATTTGGAGATATAGCAACTTGTTGTAGAACAAATTTCAAATCCGTTGTGTGAGATTTTTTTTTAGCAGATATAGAGACAGTATGAACTAATAATTGCGCATTGTCTCTTTGCTCGGAAGTTAGTTCAGAAGCTAATTTTCTTTTATTGCTATTGCAGCTATCTTCATAACTCATTTTTGTTCGCCCGATAACATTAATCTTCTTCGGTATTTCTTTATTTAGGCTCGAGTTCATTAAATTTAATATACATTAAATTATTTTTACTGAAGGTAGGAATTGTTACATGAAAATTATTATTAAATTTTTTTTTTTTTGATAATTTTTCTTGGCTTAGGATTGGAACCTGGAGGAGGCAACATGTAAAATAAAAATGAAAAATGATAATTACAGCAAATTTCGAACAACTAGTAATACTGGTTAAAGGATTGATGTTTGACTGTGGGCTAGCGGGCGCCGCAGTGGTGCAGAGGGCCAGAACGTAAAGAATTCTGATGAGAGGAAGTGGTGTTTCTCGAAACGAAATATGTAAAAATATCGATTTCGAAAAATTCTGAGTTGGGGCCTTTTCGTATTAAGTTAACGATATGCTTGTTAAGAATCGTGAGAAATATATGCTGATCATTAAAAATAATACACCTATCCCTCGATTTATACGATACTTTTTTTGCACGATTTCACTTTTACACGATTTTTTTGGTTTTCATTTACAACGAGGGATGTGGAAATTACCTCAATTTACACGATTTTTTATTTTTAATAATTTTAGGAAAAATTATTTTTTCAAATTAACGAATATTTTCAAATGTGTATTTTCGTATTGTAATGTATATTTGTCTCAGATGCAAAGCGGTATTTAAACAAATAATTAAAGTGCTTCTAGCAATTGAAAATGCTCCTGGACATCCACAAGACTTGCAACATGAGAAGGCCCTTAGACCAGGGAATAATTTCGACTTTTAAAGCATTGTATATCAAGCAATCGTTCAGGTATATTTTAGATCAAATGGAAAATGATAATCCGTAAAGAATGCATTGAAAAAATTCACAATATTAGATTGTGTAAAGCACGTTGAATTGATTTATACAGCACTCAAGCAATCAACGTTCAAAGGCTGTTGGAAACATTTGTGGCCATATGTAGGAGAAAATATTAAACTACCTTGTCAATCCTTGGAGCATTAAATGTGTGAGATAGTTCAGTTGGCCCATACAGTGGGAGGTGAAGGTTTTGATGACTTTTGTGCAGATGATGTTGAAGAATTGATGATAAGTAAAGAACTATATGTTGTTGAAGATTTAGTAAATATATTGGTCGAAGCACACGACAACGATTCCGATGAAGGTGTTACGGAATCAGTAGCACTGACAACAAAAAATATTTGAGAAGGGCTTGAATTAGGCCGAAAATTGGGATATCAGTTTTTTTTAAAAATGAACCAAATATTGAAAGAGCCCTTGCATTCCCGCGATACATTTCACAGGGCGTAGCCCAATATCAGGAGGTATATAAAGACTTAAACAATAATTCAACACAAGTTTCAATTACATTTTATACTTGGAAATCTCTACGAACTGGTGTTATCTCTAATTTATCAAGTATCGAATCAGACTCGCATGAAATATTATCTAGAGACGAAAGTGATATGTCGCCTACTAAAAAGATACGATTAGTAGTGGAAGACAGTGATGAAGAATTATTTGAAAGTGATGACTAATTCATATACATACTTTATATAAATATGTACATATATCTAATATATTTCTAATTGTTTTTTTAGTGTACATACTGACATGGAATATTTTTTATGAGTTCCATTTATTTTGTTTTATTAATGCAATGTAAATATGTATGTACAATCTATTTTTTATATACATAATTTAATTTACTTTAAAATAAATGAATTTTCTAAACAAAATTTTAAATTTATTCGTATTTGGGTCTTTTCTCGATTTACACGATTTCTCATACAAAAATATTCTATTTCGATTTATACGATTTTTTCAGGAACGCATCTATCGTGTAAATCGAGGGACAGGTGTACTCACAATGGAAATTTTGATATATGAAAAAAATTAAACGCAGCCACCATTGATTTTCAATTTAATATGTTTTTATTAAAAATTACGCATATTTCCCATATTCCATTTCTACTGCTGCCTACATAGTTACTATACCTACAGGATATCTCTACGTATGATTAATAAAATTCTCAATTAATATTACTTATACCTACTCAGTCTTTAGATATTTTAATCTGTTTTAATAAACCTTTATGTAGTTGGATCTAAATTTCATTACGGGTTTACCCAAAAAAAAAAAGGAAATACGCAAAAAAACAATAATCCTGCAACAGAATCTATGATACATGTACTCATTATATTGTATTATAGCTAATCACTTTGTTAAAGGACATGCAAAAAAGCATGTAATTTATAAATATACTACAACATACACACACATATTTTTAATTATAAAAACACTAAACAGAAATCGTGCTCATACAAGAACTAACACTTCATTTTCATTCATTAAGCAACCTCATATTGTTACCAACACATTAGCACAGGTTGTTATGCCATTAACTATCAACCAAATGAAAAAACCAACCAGTCAGCTAGTTAGACAGCCAGCTATTCAACCATACAGCCAACAAAACAACCAACAATTAATATAACATCAACACTGGAAACACTAGCGTTCGAGGACTGACTATTATAAAAAGCAAGAGGATAGTTGACAGACAGACAATTATGTTTAGAGTGTAGTCAAGGGCGGGAAGGAGGTGAAGCTGAACAAGCGAACTAATGAAAATTGTTGCTCTAATTTAATTACTACAATATTGTGTAGTAAATTAATGATTACGAGTACACAGAAATACTAGGATGGCACTTATATTTGAATTTTTTGATTCCAAGATCTAAAAATGTTGTCTGTCATCTAAAAACTAACTGCGTTAACATTTGTACAATACAAATTTAGTGAAAGTATTGGCCATTATTAGCTATGACCTTTTTCCAATTTCTGGAAACATATGGATTGCAGCATATTTTGAGGCCAAGAACGACTTAAGCTAATTTCGAATACCCTGTTCTGAAGTAAAGCGCATAAAGATAGAATTAGCTGAACGCCCACGTCCCCGTAATGTACTGTAACGAAACAGCTGATACGTTTTGTTATTTGAAATCAAAGTCAATGCTTACCGAATATTAATATCACGTAGACGGAACGTCTCAAATTATATAAAATAGAATTTCCTAACGTTTTTACGTGTCATTAGTACAGCAGTGATGGGCTCTTTGTATGTTAAATTGTATCTGTGTAAATTCGCCCTATTTTTTGGTACTTTTTTTTAATAATAATGTTTGTGTATACACATCTGCAAAGATGAACATAATGAAATGTAATAAAAAAAATATATATTAAAATAAATATACAAACCTACAGGAAATGTCAATAGTAAAATTGTACTGACTTACTATTGACACCAATTGAAGCCAATATTTGCTTCAAACGAATCAGTTGCATTCGGTATAGTTTTCCTTTGTTGGTTTGGCCCAGATTTCAGCTGCTCATAGTAGATATGAATCTTTTTCAATGTAGAACAATTTCTTAGCTCAATGGATATTTGGCTGGACTTCGTAAACGATCTCTTTTGCTTGGGTTTATCGTAATGGATCCATTTTTCATCGTGATTCAGAACATAAATGTTTTTCTGAATGTCTGTCGTATTCAATTCATATTTTACCCAATTTCCCGGCTTTTAGTAAAATCCTGCTGTTAATGATTTTGCAAGCTCTTGTTGAGTATGACAACAATCTCCATGGAGGAATGACTAGCCTGGGCGATTTTTTTCTTCCGAGTCAAAATAACCAATTCAGAACCACAAAAAACCATCTCTTGCACGTTAAAACCGATGGAAAATATTCACCATAAGCAATGGTGAGCAATCGGTGTGCTACAGCAAAAGTTCCCCAAAGTGTGATATTGTTTGCATAAAACTTTGTTGTTTAGACTATAATGTTCAATAACTAAGTGAGATTTAATGACAGATATGTGCTTTTAAAAATGACATATAAACCCTTTTCAGCTTCAAGCAAACTTTCTTCATATAAATATTTAAAGTCATAAGGTTACATTTCACACAACAATATCCAAACTATTAATTAGTTATTTACAAAATCCATTTATTTTTGTTTATTTATAAATGTAACGACATCCTTACTTGCGTTGCAACACAAAAAGTTATTTAATGACCAGTTAAGACATGTTGCATCATCTATACAAGATAGTTGTTAAATTTTGTTAAAACTTTGAAGTTTTGAAAACAAAAATTTGAAATACCTTATTAGGCTACCTTCGTAGCTAAGGAGTCTGGCATTAGGAAAAAGATAGAATTGTGAATAAACAACAAAGGGAATCAAATATTAAATGAAGCAATTGAGAGTCACCACAGCATACAGCAGCAACAAGCCAATTATTCAAATGCTCACAAACGAACAAAGCTCACTGTTAGAATTAAGGTCACTTCTAAACACGTACACACAGACACATACTTAGAAAAAACACATCCTCAGCCACATAAAAAAACCATTTCCATTAAGATACAAATACAAATGGTCCATTGCGGTTGACATTACTGGTCAGTCTTCTATGGCTTATTAACAATCAATGTTAGCAAATTTCCTGGAAATTTCATTTTAATTCATTGTACAAAATTTTAATAAGATTATACCAAATAGACACTGGCACAAGGAAAGATTTAAGTAAAGTTGGTCATTTTGATGGAAAGATCAAGCTTTATAATACAAATATTTTTTGCAGCCTGTTTCTACAGGTTTCTGTTTTATTGGGTGTTTGCTATATGTGCCTGTATAAGTTTGTTTATTGTAAGTGTGTATATTGGCAGCCTTTGGCGTTCACAACGGAAACAGAAATAATGAAAACAAAAAAAATAAATGTTATAAAAATGTATAATCAAAAAAGCCCTTACTTTGTTAAGCGATTTATATTCAGGTGAGTTATTTTACTCCTTATGTAGGCTTTAAACAGAGGGAAACTCGAGGCGGCACGAAATAAAGCTATTTATGGTTTATAATCCTCAGCTGAAAGACACAAGAAGTATTCTCCATGGGAAGGTATGGACTCGGCACTCGTTAAAACCAATGGTTATGATAATTAAGAATACAATAGGAAAACGTAATCCAGTATTAAATTAAAGAAGAAATAGACGAAAAACATGTTGAGTAAGGTGCTTTTTAGATGTGTTCTATACAACATTTTTTTTTAACTGGCAGCCGACCATAAACGATGCACATAGAGGTATTTCAACGATCTGGGCGGCCAAAATTATTTTTGTGCTTAAATGTACATATCTTGTCGAGTACAACAAGACTGTGTCGTTGAAATTTGCGAAACCCTCTAAAATCTTGAGTTACGGGTAAAAAACCGGGTTTTCAGCCCTTTTGCACATATAAGCTAGTAACTTTGTTGAATATCAACCGATTTATAATTTCTCAGTGGATTTAGAAAGAAGAAACTAAGCCATTTCGAAGATATGAAAATGATACTTAAGTAATATTGAGACATCTGTGTGTATTCCTCCAGCAGACTAAGTTTTGCAAAAAAAATTGGGTATTTTTCAAGTTTGGAGATGTTTTTACACATTTTTTCATTTAGGAACCGTATAATTTAAGACTGTAATATAAAAGTATGTTTATTTATGAGTAAAATGCAACTTTGATTTAAAACATCCGTTAAAAATTGACTGAGTTAATGAACTTTTAATAAAACCAAAATGTTGGAATAAATACGTACTCAAAAGTAATGAATAAAAAAAAGAAATGGTATGTAAATGATGAGAATATATAATGAACATGTTTTATTGAAAACAAAATAACAAAAACAACATAAGAGATTAACAAAACATTTAATTGAATATTGCATCGCTCTCTGAAGAATAATCATTTGTATATGGCTCGTCAGATATGAACATTGATATTGCTTCTGGCAAGAATGGGTTAGTATTTCTATTCTTTATTGCTCTCATACAGCTTAACAAAGGGTCCGAGCTAAGTAGAAGGCGATTAAATATATCTTCATTGCAGTTTTGTCTAGAAAATTTTCTTGCGAAGTCTTGCCGATAACTTCTGAAATGCTTATTACGAATTTCTGCCGCCTCCTCCGAAAGTTGTCCTATAGGTAACAGAGATTTTCCAATTACAACTGCGCCATGAACCAAATTTTTGTGCAACGTTGGAGTCATAGGATGCCATGGGTACAGGTCAACATATAATCGAGCCGTTTCTGTGGTATAATTTTCAAACTTTTCAATGTTTGTTTTGTAACCACTTGAAATCACTTCAAGGATTACTTTTAGTCTATATATTAAGTCGTAATTTATGCCCGTTATTTCGGCTGCTAAAGATGGATTGTCAAAAAATCTTTTATTATTTGCAAAAACTCAACTGACAGAAAAAAAAAGCTTTTGAGATCCAAAATGTTTAAGGTGTCAAAACAGTGCTTATCCGGGACTATCCGGGAAAAATTTTTTGCTACTTCAATAAAGGAAAGATTGAATAATGCTAAACAAAAAAATTATTGCTTGATCTACCTTGATAACATATCAAAAAGCATCTTGAAAAAGAAATTCAACAAAAATTTACTACAAAAATAACCTTACTTTCAATCAATAAAAAAATCAGCATTGATATGACTAATTATATGTTGTAAAATGATTTTTCATAAGTCCATTATCTGAAGTACTAGGATCCATAATTTTTTCCTTGTGCGATTAACTTGTTTTGCTAATATTTACGATGAAAACCGGTTGTTTTGTAAGGGAACCCAGTTCTATTATGAGAACTCTGTGAAACACTCAACTTTCGACTGCTCGTACGTGCGCGTGATGCGCGGAAAAAAAATTTTGGTGGTTGTCTCATGTTCTTTGGAATGTCTTTTAACGCAGTGACTATTTTTTTCAGTATTATTCCTACTTTGACTTTTGGGGTTTTGGCCGCCCAGATCGAGCAAATACCTCTATGTGCGATGCCAGCTAGCAATTGGGTGTAGCTACTATCATGACTCTCTCAGTCTCTTTCCGTTAAACTAAAGCTTTTTGGCTATTACATGTCAACCTGAGATTGCATCACTCAACTTTTAGCTGCATTACTTTGTTGCATTTCGATGGTTGTCTTTCCTAAATACAACTACCCAAAAAAAAAACTCTTGAATTTAGCATTAAATAATAATGTTTTACTCATATGAAAATAAAAAAAATCTTTATTTAAATCTTCACAACTTGTAGGATGTCCTACTTTCCTTGTTTTATTTTTTTATATACTTGTTTTTAATAACAGCAGCACATCTCCTGGGCACATATTCCACCAGAGTCATACAGCTCTGTTTTGGAATTACCTACCAACTATTTTTGATTTCTTTTCATAAATTTCCTTCCAATCATTATATAGGTATGTTGATTGACATCATTCCAAATGTTCTTAATTCGATTGCGATCTGGAGATTGGGCTGGCCATTTCTAAACAAAACATAACTCAGATGTATGTTTTAACTTGTTGTCGTGCATAAAACGCCTCCTAAGTGACATATTTATTGTCCACAGCGTATGGAATCATTGTATTTAAATGTAAACTTGGATAAGCATTCGTGCATCGTCCTTATGTCCCAGAAAACCAACACATTGGAATCACCATGCTTTAGAGTCTTGGACTTAAACTTTGTCTTGTGCTTTATGCTTGCAGTATATTTATACGTGTTGATTTCCATCACATGCAAACCTACAATATTTTGATTCATCGCTCCAAAGGATATTCTTCCAGAAAATTATGGGTTTTTCTAAATGTTCCTGGGCAAAAGAAATCAGGGACTGTAAGTACTTTTTTTAAACATGCGGCTTATGCTAGGGATGGACACTGTAAAAAACATCGGTGTTTTTTTGATGCGATGCATTACAAACATACATCGATGTTGCAGCGATATTTCATAAAATACATCGATGTTTTTTATACATCGATTGTTTTTTTTAATTATTTATTATTATTATATTTTCGAAAAATTTTAAATTTATTTTACATCTCCCAATACTTTTTTTCAGAAATAAAACTTTACCAAGTCTTTCACCACTCAATCTGTTTCTTTGTTAAGTCTGATGTTCCCACCGGAACCGATGTTCCCACCATTGTAAGGTATTTAAAAGCGATCTTGTAAAGCTTGGGAAACTGTGATTTATAATCTATCCAAATATTCAACGGATTTTCGTTCAGTCTTCCAACAGGAGTCCTCAACTAAACTTAAAGTTCATCAGACAATATATCTTCAGTCTTGTTGCTTTTCCAATTTCTATGAATCAGTTTATAATGACTAGTCCATAATGAAAAAGTATCCTTACTTTTATCGGATTTTTCTGAGTCAGATTCAATATCTTCATTTTGCAAAAGAGTATTTTTCATTAATTCCTTGATCTTTGATACAGCATTGGCAACGGCTATTGCATCATTAAAGTGCATTTTTTTGAATCGAGGGTCTAAAATGTTAGATATGTATACACGTTTATATAGCAATATACACGTTCTATATACAATTTGTCATTTCGATGCATCGATGTTTTCCGATTGTTTAGGAGCAAAAAAAAAAAAACATCGGATTATATCGATGTTTCCACACAATACATCGATTGTTTTTAAAACATCGATGTTTTTTGGCCATCCCTAGCTTATGCTGAACAATGCATCCACGCTAGTTTTTTTTATTGAGTCTTTATCTAATATTTCTAGAAGAGATGACAATACTGAATTTTGTTGAAAGGAAGTTGGATCTCTTAAGTGGGTCTGCCACAGAGGCTCTGTAAATTATTTTTCTAAGCCTTGGAGACTGTGAAACATTTCTGTATACGAGTATGTATCAAAGGTTCTAATATGGCAAATTACTTTTTAGCCCACCTTCCGTGAGCAAATTAAAATACTGGCAATCTCGCCACTGGTACTCCCTCTAGAGGTCATCTGGTGAATAACCTTGCGCTGTTTCTCTGTGCACCATTTTTTTTTAGCTACGTATGTCTAAATCAGGAGTGCCCAAGCCCTATACTCCTGCAGATCTTTTGTATTTGTAAAAACTCTTAGCTTACTCAGCAATAGCAATACGAAATACACAAACAACTTTGCCTTATTTGTTTTTTTTTGTCGTACTTCACTCTATACACGCAAGCGCAAAGCAACAACACTTTCGTATGCTCTACTGGTAAACATTGGTGACTGCGATCGTCAATGTAGATTTTGTTTTCGTTTAACGTATGATACCGTTTACAAATGTGTGTTGTTTCTTTGTATGTATTGGCTTTAACAACAAAAAATACTGAATAAAAATTAGTTTTTATTTAAATGTATTGGTGTTTGCTCTTACATAAGCAACTTTTGGGCACTCCTGGTCTAAATAGTGCATTATGACTTTAAAATGTTTTATGAACTTATTAATTCCTTAAAACTTACCACTAAAAACTAACAAAATATCTGAATTTACTTTCACATTTAAATTATTATCCAGCTCACATTGCCTATTATTTGCAATTAACCAGAACATATAAATGATTGTAGTAATCATGTACATAATATGTACTACATATATATTGGTGATCAACAATTTACCTTATTATGTTATTTTCAGATGATTGCTTATCAGAATCAAAGAGTGCGTTTCTCTAAGATATAATGAATCGTTATTAACATACTTTCATATAACTACATACGTAATTACTACAATCATATACACATGTCCGTATGTAAAGGATTATAATTAGCTTAAATGTAAAGTCTTAAATTTTGGTATCACAAATGTTTGCCATCTCTGGTGGTAAACATTAAATTAAGTGTCAAATATAAATCTTATTTTCAAGCTTTTTTCACATCTAATGGATGTGGATATATTTTTATGATTCAATTTATTTATGTTTGTATCAGTGGTTCCATTGTACTTGTACTTATGTATATTCTTCTTTATTTATAAATCCTCTTCTCCAGCGATTTTCTTTTGTCACCTGTGTATACCTGTTCCTTGGCATAAAAATTGTCTCATGTTTATTAAGGCGCTGATTGAAAAGCAGGCGTTTCATTACAGTGTTCTATAAGCGATAGCAGAGTATTACTGCTGGTACGTGTTTTAATGGATGGATTGGTGAATAAATTGTCGGATGGCTGAACAAAATGTACTGTATGTATGTATTGTCTTTTAAGTAAAAAAATATAACTTTGGATGAGGGTGAGTAAATCATTCCTTTGTGTAGCAGTAGATTATAACAAGCAAAAAATGTTTATTGAAAAAAAATTAACATACTTGACGTTGTTTTCTTATATAGATTAAATGTTGACATATTTATACATACATATATACATACATATTTGGATGCATCGTGTCTTAGGAACTTGACAATTAACGCGTGACTTACTTATGATTTTATTACATATAACTGCGTATATTTAATACGTTTAGCTTAGCTATTGATTTTAACTGTTATTATCTAGAAAATTTTAATAAAAGCAACACAGTTATTAAAAAAATACGTTTCAAGTTAAGGCACGTTTTGCTTTCGATATTAATGTTTATTATTTTTTAAACCTTTCGGTACGAGCGGTACACATATGTACCATTCAGTTTTAAATATGTCTAAAATTTAATTTTCAGGTTCCTAAGACACGATGCATCAAAATATGTATATAAAAAACCTTAGGTATGGTACACATATGTTTCACTAGTTCGACAGGTGGTACATATGGTAGAGTAGGAAGTTTCGTACTGGTTTTTCGCAGATTAAATCATGCAATCTGAAGGCATTAAAAAGTTTTGGGAGGATAAAGATTAAACTTAGTGGAATGCTTGCAAAAAAAAATTCTAGAATGTAAACAAGATAGTTGTTACCAAAGCATTAATGAGTCTATAACGAAATTCAAGGGCCGTAATACACTAAAGCAATATATGCCTCTCAAGCCTATCAAAAGGAGTACAAAAATGTGGCTCCGTTGAAATTATATTACAGAATACACCTACGGCTTCAATGTATACAGTGGAAAAGATCCGGAATCACAATTGGTGAAAGGGTAGTTATTAAACTTAAAAATTCACTTGTTACTAATGTTACTTTCGGTTTTGATCGTTTTATTTCATCTGTGCATTTATTGAATATTTAATAAATTAATTTTTTAATTTTATTTTATTTATTTTATTTATTTATTTGATCCACTTAAGAAGACGGATGGCACAAGGGTGCACCAGTTCCTTCCAAGTAACGTCACTATAGGACTGCCCCATTTCCTTACTAGATTTTTTCTAAAATATGCCTTTAAAAGATTGAAAACAGAAATTTGATTAGAACTTTGCTATTCGAAAGCCGTCCTGCAAAGGTTAATTTAAGAATTTAAAGAAAACAATTACAGAAATTTTATTAAAGCTAAACATTGTATTTAAATAACCTAAATTTTTTACCAAATAATTTTTATAAAAAATGTTAACTGTAGAGCTTTTCTTAATGAAAAAATTATGAAATTCCAAAGTTCCATACAATTCATCATTTCATGTGCTACTTTATAAGGATTAAAATATACTGATTGTATCAATTCATATCCTTTCTTATGTTTTTGTTTTATATCCTAAAATTGCAGCTTTTTCGTTCCATTTAACAATCATTGCCAAAACTGTCTTGTTGCATATTTTGTAGCAAAACCCGTTGGTTCCCTGTTTGAAGTGAGCCAAAGTACCATCGTGTGTGGTGAAATTCCAAATATTTGTATGTATTAATTTTTCCTTATATTACTGTAATTGTTGGGATTATTACTTGCAATTATTAAGTTTATTATTGTGATTTATTAGAAATAAAACCCATCAAGCCATATGAATCCGAAAAGAGTCTTTTCTGACACCTTTTTCGGAGGGTTAACGCTCTTTATGAGCCCAAAAAACAATCATAATTGCTCCGAAAACCTGCAGAAATGATGGCCATTACATTCGAAAATGGTCCGTCAGAAAGAGCTCTTAGATAATGTTAGAAATGAGTCTTTTATGAGGTTTTTTTGGGCTCTGTGAAATCTTGTTTTTATTATTCTTATGTGGTGCAGCTATGTTTTTTTGTTCAAAGCACAAATAACAGGACAACAACTCTTTGGTACACACATAATTAAGTGGAATTTCTGAGTCATACTGCGTGCCGACTCAGAACAGTCACAAGCAAATTTTTCTTTCGCTCCGAAAATACTCTTTTGTTGGACTATTTTCTGACTCCTCTTTCGGAGCGCTCCTAGAATGGTATGCTGGGAACAACCGTTAAAATGGTCAGATAACTTTGCAAGAGGAGATTAATTATAGAATAAATTCATGCGACCCTGAACCATTCTTGAGTCGAGGAAAGAAAATCAAATATATTTTTCCAAACCTACTTTCCATAAATGTGGCGATTAAACCTGAAAACAGAAAAGATGTTGGAGCCCTTTTGTCCAATCACTTTGGAGAAAATTGAAGACAAAACAAAACCTTGGAATTTTATGTTTCGATTTTGGACAACGACAATGCTGGTGATGACGTAGAAGAAAACAATGAGGAGTATACTGAAGATGAAGTACTTTCTTTGTCTGTTTAAAAATTCATATATTTTATTTAAAATTTTTAAATAATTTTAAGCTAAGTAATTTATTTTAATGGTGGGTTATTGCAAGTTGCAAAACTCGTTTGTTTTGAAAATTTGTAGCAAAATTTGTTCGTTCCAAACTTCAAAACTTAATTTTTCTTTAGTTGAGTATAGATTTTGTAAATTTTAAGGTTTTAATAAAAAAAAACATCTTAATATTTAAGAATTATTAGCTTTTAACTTATTTGGCTCATTTACTAAGCTGTAGCAAGTTTTTAGGTTTTTACCAACATTTTGTAAACATGGAACGCACGAGCTTCTCATCTCCTCATATTTATTATTACACAAATTTTATTTGGCTGGAGTTCATTTTAATTAATAATTCAAAGAATACCATAAAGTTATATTTTTTAGATAATTTGCACATTGGAATACATTTTCTGCCCTGGCAAGTGCGTTTTAAATGAAAATATTAAGGAAAATATTTTGGAATGGCTGAGGCAAGACTGTAAGATCATTAGTTAGGTTTTTGCTGGTGGGGTTTCAAGTAAATTCTAGGCCATTGAAACATGGCAGGCGTGGTTTATGTGGCTCAATCTCGCAGTAACACCAGAGAGAGATTTTTACTAGGATTAAATTCAATGACAACTTTGTAGATTTTTTTTTAGTTATGACTAGAAAAGGGGCAATATAATATTGTAGTAATCCAGTCATTCTGGACCTAACACCGTAACGATGCATAAAAATAGAGAGTTTATAATAAAAAAGTGAAACTGAGGATATATAGGAAAGGACCGAACTCTCCCACACCACTGTTGCTAGCACATCAAAGGCTCTCGCAGTCCTATCCCTATAATATCCTTTCGTGTTAAAGAAAAGTAACACTTAATAAGAGTTCATGATAGATACACTTAATTCTCAACCTGAAGCTTAATTGAATAGGTTCATGGTTACATTACAAAGAATTTGATTGTATTGATATGCCAATTTTATAGGCATTTATGTATAATTGAGCAATATTTCGGCAAGATTTTTGTATGGGGGCTATGAGAAATCATGGACCGATTATTTCTATTTTCACTTTACAATGATATTTTTTGAATTTTTAATTAAAATTAACTCAAGCCAAAAAAAAGTTAACCATATTGCACTGAAGTATCACATGTGTCCTCTATTTCTCTTAATGTCTTTGTCTAATTGGTAAAAGAAATGGCAACAAATTGTATTCGTTTTTTACATCTTTTAAATGTGATTTTTTTTTATTTGTTTTTGCTGTGAATTTCAAACTGCTACAATTTCATGTCTGTATTGTCTTTATTCTCAATTGCTGCAAGTATTTAGCAATTGCAGTTAAAAGGAGAAACTTACAATGATACGGAAACACAATTGAGATATTACAAATTCCCAAACGTTTTGTCAACAACTATTAATGAAAGTTTACACTTAAAAATATTAGGACAAATAGAAAGTGAAAGACATTGATGGTGTGTTTTTCGATTTAGTATTGTAGAAACAAAAAGTGATACATCATGTATAAATATGATAATTTAGATTTTAAATTTAAAGTGGCTAAATTTGAATGTCATTTGATGATGATAATTATTAAATAATATTTAACAAAATTTCAATTGAAATAAAATGACATTCAAATTGAGCCGAATGTTTAACCCAAGTTGTATACATGTGACTGAAATGTTGAATATGCCTCAAAAAAATGCTAAACAAAACTTTTTAATTTTTTAGAGTTTGCATAATAAACAATTAAAATGTTTGCAATTGTTGTAGTGAAAGTTGTATAAATAAGATTTACATTTGCTGGCTTACAAAAAAAAAAGAAACCCTATTTTTTTCTAGCATTTAATTTATTTAAGGCCTGGGAACACAATAAATAGTAAACGTTTTAGGAGCTATTACTCAAGATTGCTGGATGATGAAAATTATATATTCTTTAAAAATATGTATTGGCAGAGGTATCAATTTTTTTTTATAAATATATTCTTAAAATAAATAAACTAAATTCAAACAAGGCATCAATTTTTGAATTATCTATGAAAGATTGCAGCTGTTTTCGAAAAATGGATATTTTTAAAGAATATATATTTTAATCAACCAGTGAGGCCCATTAATAGCTCCTATAGATTTTACTGTTAGATAGAGCTTAGATCTATCAACCAAAATGATTAGGCTCAGATGAAGCAATTCTTTATAGTCTTCTCTTGGTTGTTTGTTTTCAAGCTGGCCTTTAATAAAAAGAGGTATTCACTCGAAGCTTTACGGCAACTAATTCCGGTTCTGGCAAGACTTGCACAAAGCTGATGCTTTTTTGAGAAAGTTGGAATTTCTCTTTAATCTAATTTTTTTGTTGGTTCATAGATTGAATCGTCCGAACGCTGCAGTTATCCTCATTTTTCATAAATTCCGATTTGATTTTGAGAACTTTGTTTGATTCTTTAGATTTTCCGGAAGG
The DNA here is from genome assembly GCA_916048285.2 of Bellardia pandia. NCBI lineage: Eukaryota > Metazoa > Arthropoda > Insecta > Diptera > Calliphoridae > Bellardia > Bellardia pandia. The sequence goes on along the minus strand of OU696531.1, from coordinate 88,920,778 downwards.
TTGAGCTTTTTTTCCGCACAAGCACTTCATATCATATTAAAAAGCAAAAAATTTTAAGTTTTAGCAATAACTGCCGTATTTATAAAAAATTAAAGTAGACTTCAAATGTACATTAAGAAAATTTTGTATGAAAATTTTGTCTAAAAGCACACTTCAAGCCTACTTTATTTTTATAAATACGGCACAAACAAACCTTAAAAATGATATAACTGTGGAAAAAATTATTTTCTCTAAATTCTTTAGAATTAATAGATCTTTCAAACTGCATCATTAGTATTTTTCATTTTCATATAAATTTTGAAAAATTTTAATGTGGGGTACCTAAATGTTTTTGCACACAAAAATAAAGCTCGGACATTTTCTCTAAAATTGTTTCCTCAAAAGCAAAGAAAATCGTGGTTTTCGACAAAACTAATAAACATTTTCGACTCTAATATCTTCTTAGACATAGACGTCTAATAATCAGGATCTTTTCTCTTTCGACTGAAAAGCTTAATTATATTATTATAAATTATATATAAGAAAATTATGTTGAATTTTTATATTGTACTTATGTATATAAGTAGAATGGAATTCACAAATAAAGGAAACAAAAGCAAAAGCTTATACAAAATTTAATTGATATATTGTTAAAATAATCAATGTTTAAACATCAAAATGAAGCAAACAGTGGCATCATCTTTAAGCAAAAAAAAAAAACCACTGCCATTCCAAAATTAGTCTCAATTCTTTTAAAATTTCTTTGTTTCAAAGTAAAACACTAAAGTGCTTTTCAAAACAATTGCAAATTCATAATTTATTATTAAAAGAGATTAAGTTGTGATGCTAATAATGCTAAGTAGTGAAAAATTTACAATGGGAAGACAAACATCAATTGAGATTCGGCAAATCACAATAGACTTACATAGAAATGGTGAATCCGTACATGAAGTATATAAAATCTTTTGATGGCATGATTGTACAATAAAAAAGAATTGTAGACAAATCATTCCCCAATTTGTCGCAATTCTCTTAAAATTTCTTTGCTTCAAACTGTAACAGTAAAGTGCCTTTCAAAATAATTGCAAATTCATAATTTATCACTAAAAGATATTAAGTAGTGAAAAATTTACAATGGGAAGACAAACATCAATTGAAATTCAGCACTTTATAATAAACTTATATAGAAATGGTGAATCCCTACGTGAAGTATATAAAATCGTTGCAATGCATCACTGTATAATAAAAGACATATTGACAAGTGTACCAAACACAATACCGCAGAAAATTTGCAAGGTGCAAAACGACCAAAGCGTTTTACAAAAACTGAATTAAGAGCTTAACAGCAAATCCAACATCTACTGCTGTAAAAATAGCTGAAACTGTTACAAAAACTTCTGTAAAACCAGAAACACTGTGGGCCATAACCATAGACAAACACTAAAGTCGGTTCTTTTTAAAAAAAACTTTAAACTTAAAACCTACTTTAAAATTATTTGTAACTATAGTCAAAATTTAATAAATTATTAGAAAATTATTTCATACATACTTTAAAGAAAACTAAGCAAGTGACAGCTTTAAACAGCTGTCATAGGAAAATTGAAAAAAAAACAAAAATCGGCAAAATAATAAAATTAAGCGGGAAAATATAAGAAAAGTGTTTGCGGTGGAAAAATGGAAAGGGTAAGATTAATATCATAATTAGGCTATTTTGGCGTTGATTTATTGATAACTCTTTACGAACAAAAAAAAAAAAAACAAAGAGAAAGAGAGTCGAATTGGGCTACTGCAAAAAGAGAATATTTACGGGAGTGTATAAGATTGTATAAGTTCATTTTTTACTAAAAATATTTTTATTTGAAAAATCTTTTTATTTTATTAATTCGGCTTGAGGTCTCTTTTATTAAAAACTCTAGCTAAAACCCGGTGTGCTTCGCTACCCGTATTTTTTAAAATTAACTTTGTATGGGAGGTACCACGCCCACTTAAAATTTCCAAAAAAAAAGTAGCCTATAGCTCCTTCCAGACATACAGAAATATACTGTGAAAATTTCAAGCAAATCGGTGATTTTTAAAATTAACTTTGTATGGGAGGTACCACGCCCACTTAAAATTTCCAAAAAAAAAAGTAGCCTATAGCTCCTTCCAGACATACAGAAATATACTGTGAAAATTTCAAGCAAATCGGTTCAGCCGTTTAGCCGTTTAGCCGTCTATAGACTTCAAACTAATAATAATAAACATAACGACACACATTCACTTTTATATATATAGATAGATAGATAGATAGATAAAAACTCTTGTTCGTTTTTTTTTATTTTTTTATATTTTTGTACACATCCAGTTTTTGTTCTTTGCATAAACAGCTGGTTGATTTTTGGCTTTATAAACACTTGAATTGCAAAACAGCTGATTGCAAGTGCTTTGTCACATGAAAATAGAACATGCTCTAATTGAAAACTTTACACTGTAAATGCAGGATGACATTTGCAGAAGCATTTTTTTTTTGCTTTTACACGACGTGTATGCATTTTGTAGTGGAAAATTTGACAAGTACACTGCAAAATACATACCGTCTGAAACTACCTTTAGTAATAGGCACGTAAGATCTGTGTACAATTTATGATTTCAGTAAATATTTGCAAAAATAATGATTTCATGATAATTATATAGAATTTAGTAAATTAAATGCAACACAAAGAGTAGCGAAATATTTAAATAAAATTTAAATATTTTATAAAAAAGACCTTAAGCTTTAATAATTACCAAAAATCTTATTACTATTTTTGTTTTAAATTTATTATATGCATAACATTTTAATAAAACTACTAAACGTTTACAAAACTTACTATTATATGGATAGTTATTGGAATTTTGATTGCGTGACTTTAAAAGAAAATTTAATGTTTTATTTATATTTTGTAATGTTTTAGAAATCATTAAATTTACTTACATATAAACAATAAATTATTTAATTTAATTTATAGATTTTGGTTTATCTATCAAACCACATATATATGTAGACACAACAAAGACATTTTCAATAATTCAACTAAATTCTCTTAATCTTTAATACGAAACATCCTTCAAAAGCAAAACCTAAATTAAATTTTAACATTCAGCATTATTGTCTGTTTATTGACATCAAACATCTTCTTATTTACTTAATATTTTCTTTCGTCAAATAAGTTTCTCCACATTTTAAGTAATTATTGTTTATTTAATCAGAAAACCATAGAAAACATTGAATAATACTACGAGCTCATTTGTTGCCCAATAAAAACTTTGTTGTATTTGAAAAACTTATTTCAAGTTTAATATTCTTTGGATAGACATTAGTAGATACATACGTAGCTGTGTTGCTGCAACAATGGTAACTTAAAAGATTAAATTTTCTTAGACATTGCTTACAGATGTCTATAAGTACTTTTGCTTCATACTTTATAGCTCTGTTACATTCTTGCTGAACTAAACAAAAGTCTGAAACATAGAAAAACTTTATCCCTTGTTATTGTTTTGTGGAAAAGAAAACAGTGGAAAAATTTTTGAACGTAGCACTTTCAGGCAACAGACAGGCAGACATTTAGCCAAGCAGCCATATTTCAACCAGACAGAAACTGCAATAGTTAGGAAACGGATATAAATTGCACTAGCACAATTAAATTTGCATGATTTTCATTATGTATGCAAAAAGAACAAACACTACAAAAACATTTGCAAAAGTATCAATGTGCAATCGTTTTTAGAGTGTACAATAGGGGTATTCTATTATGACTTTTTTTTGTTTTTTTAAATTTACATGGCTGTACACGATGAGAAACATTAAAAAAATCATAAGTGCGTTTTTAGTTTTTTATTTCATTCAAAAAATTTCACGCACCAAACGATTTTAAAATTTACATGCGCATATACACACAAACATGTACATTAGGGGTATTCTATTATGACTTTTTTTTGTTTTTTTAAATTTACATGGCTGTACACGATGAGAAACATTAAAAAAATCATAAGTGCGTTTTTAGTTTTTTATTTCATTCAAAAAATTTCACGCACCAAACGATTTTAAAATTTACATGCGCATATACACACAAACATGTACATTTGCATTGGCAATGTATAGCTGTTAACCGCTTTTGCTATTTGTTTTCGTTTGCTTTTGTTTTGTTTTGTTATACTTGAAAACGAAAATTAAAAATTCTTACATTGGAAATATTTTTAATTATTTAATTTGACATTAGAAGAAATAAATTTCAAATTCAAGGTTCTTCCATTTTTACAAAACGAATATAAATCTTTCACTTGTTTAATGGCTCGTTCGGCACATATATTAGTCCGTTTTAAATTTGGAATGGCTGAATCTTCCTTCACCCAGTGTCTATTTAAACATTGGTGTGCAGTTTTGAACGGCTTCACAGATTCTTCCAAGCATTCAAAATTATTGTTGCGAAAACGTTGGTCGGAAAACCATACTTCGTACCATGCACTGCATATAAATTGACAAAGTGGTAAAAGTTTTTCTCTGTGATTGGGAAGGAGTATAAATGTGAGCAATGCAAGAATAGCTCTGGAGTTCCAACGGGCGTTACTGAGCGATGGTAAAACTCGAAAGTTAATGAACGGAAAAACGTTATGTTCAAATATTGTGACACTTTTTCCGTTCTCAAGCACCATTACCGCTACTCGCACTTCTTTAGTTTCATTTGACAATACCACTACCTGTACTTCCTTTTTTCCAAACTTTCTCCCGTCAAATTGAAGACACAAATTTTCTTTTTGTAACGTTGTCATATATTTTGCTTCCAATCGCTCTGATGGCTGATTTCATTGAGGCTTTATATACGGCAGATTGTGTGGGTGCTGGAATAGCAATGCCTGATTTCACTAATGCTTCACATACTTTAGTTGCTACTCAAACTTGTTTCCTCTATCATGTCTACTGCGACCCTTGTTTGACACTTGACATTTCTAAGTCTTTTTGCAGGTGGTTCAGGGCGATACAATTCACTATCTCAGATACACTTGAATTTATATTACTTTTGTTTTGTACGGTCACTGGTTTAAGTAAAACAATTTTTGATTGATGAATATTTGTTTCCTTTTCAGTGGTGTATCCAACATCTCCATTGGAAGCAGAGGAGTACTTAGTTCTGACTGCAAAATAGCGGTAAATTTTTACCACTACTTTCAAAAAAACCAAAATTATAACACAACAAAATAAGAATAAGAACTAGAAAGCAAACGAAACAAATAGCAAAAGCGGTCAACAGCTATACATTGCCAATGCAAATGTACATGTTTGTGTGTATATGCGCATGTAAATTTTAAAATCGTTTGGTGCGTGAACTTTTTTGAATGAAATAAAAATCTAAAAACGCAGTTAACATTTTTTTAATGTTTCTCATCGTGAATGGGCATGTAAAACATAGGTTAAAAAAATAGAATACCCCTAGTGTACAATGAAGTATGTGAGTGCGTGGGTTGCATTTTTGTTTGCAAATGTTTAAAGAAAAACTCCTGTCACATGGTGTTGATTTCTTTTATTGAGAACTTGCTCCCGAAGTACTAATTTGCAATAAATATCTGGCTGTATGACTGAGTGACTGGCATTTGTGTTGCAATTAGGGATGGCGATTCAGAAAATCCCGGGATTTGTTAATCCCGAAAAATACCGGGATTTTCGGTCTTGCCGTAACTGACCTTTTTATATAGGAATTTCACAAATTCCAAAAACTGTAGACACATCAAAGAGTGCGTTCGAGTTTGGCAATCCAAAATTAATTTTAATTCTTTCACCTTATTTCTTCAGCAAAATTTTTAAAATTTTAATTTTTGTTAATGAATTTGTAAACAAATACCAGTTTTCCCGGGATTTGTTTTAAAAAATCCTGGTATTTTTCAAGATATTTTTAAGAATATTAATCGCACATATTTATATTTAACAGTAAGTTTTTTGAAATAAATTGTTATATTTATAAACCAATTTGTTTTCATATAAAGCAAAAATGCCGAAAATCCCGATTTTTTAAATCCCGAATCCCGGGATTTGAAAAACCAGTCTCGTTTGGCATCCCTAGTTGCAATATTATGTGGCCAGGATTTTGCTATTGCTCTTTTGAATCTAGCACAATAATTAAAAAATAGGCAAATTGAAAATGTTTTAAATTGTAACGTTTTATCCAAATGTTTAAACATCTTCATCTTTATGTTATGAAAAGGAATGAATCTACAATCTTCTAAAAAAATAAAATGCTGTAAGATTCAGGTATTATATCCGTTAATCAGTGCTACTTAAATCCAACTTGTCGCATTTAGTTCTTAAAGTGTCCCTCCTTTAAATGCAAAGGGAAATAATGGAAGCAATACTAGTCACTTATATAACGTTTATTTCGAAGTAAAACAAAGCCTATTGAAAACACAACAGAGGCATTTCTCAATTTTTGGGAATCACTAACTAAATAGGAAAGCTGCTTAATTAAAAGCACATTGTTATTACTGTCAAAAATTGTAATTTCAAATTCCTCCATTACGATAAGATCCATGATTTAACATTGACATTGAAGCTAAAAATTTGATACGTTTGTAAGTTTGTATAGAAAGAATCACGAAGTCTTGGATATTCAATGGTCACGATTGATGTTATAATATAGCTGTACAATAAGTCATGCTTGAAGCTAAAAGACAACTAACGGGTCCGCCAACTAACGTTGTTTTTTTCAACTAGTGCTTATTTCGTGAATGGTAACACTTAGCTCATGTCTGATTTGACAGATAATTAGTTTTATCCTTCCGCTGAACGAATATGGTTGTGTATACGCTTGAACAATGCTGGGAAATATTGCGACATTACTTTGAAAATCATGGTAATGTTGCAGAATGTGTGCGATGATTTTCAGATGAAGCTCATTTTGATCTTGGCGGATATGTAAACAAGCAAAATTGTCGCATTTGGGGCACAGAAAACCCGCACGATGCACCCAAACCGAGTCACTGTTTGGTGCGGATTTTGGTCCAGAGGCATAATTTGGCCATTTTTCTTCGAAAATGAGCAAGGAGTGGCCGTTACACTCAATGGCGATCGTTATCGGGCCATGTTGAACGAATTTTTGTTCACAAAAATTGAAGAGGAGGATATTGGCAACATTTGGTTTCAACAGGGCGGCGCTACGTGCCAATACACAGCCGAAGCTACACTCAATGTTTTGCGCCCTGTTTTTGAAGACCGCATTATCAGCCGCAGAGCTGATGTCATTTGGCCACCTCGGAGCTGCGATTTGATACCGTTGGACTATTATTTGTGGGGTGCCGTCAAGTATAAGTGTTACGCCGACAAGCCAGAGACAATTGACGCTTTAAAGGACAATATTCGGGAAGCCATTGGTGAAATACAGCTGCACACAATCGATAATGGCCAGCCGAGGCAGCCATTTGAATGAAATTATTTTCCATTATTAACCGCAAGGATTGTACTTTCTAATAAAAAAATAAATTTGAGAAAATATTCAGTAGTTTTTTTTATAACATTTTCAAAAAAAAAAAAAAAAAAAAGTTATTTGGCGGACCCTTTATATACAATCTAAAATATACCCATAAAGACCTAATAATAAAATGACATTGTCAGCTTAACTGATATGAGATGGGACTAATTAAGTTGAAACATTTATCAGAAATTTCTCTAAGGTTGCTAATTTAAGCTTAATAGGATTGCAGTTTAATAATACGTCACTACAACTTTTGCTACTTCTAGTGAAAGTTTTAAATAAATTTAGAAATTATCAGATGTTTAATATCAACCATTTTAAACTCACAAAGAAGTACAGAAAATTTAAATAGAGAATAAGGTCTTTAAAGAGAACTATTCAAGTTTATTTTATTGTATTTTTTTGTTTGAATATTTTTCATAAGTTTAAGCATTTTCCTAACCCAGTTCTTTACGTTTCGCTTTAATGTTTTACACAAAAGAGAGTATATAAGAAAAGGTTTCTTAATCCTTTAAGATATGTATGTATGTTGGGTTTGTTTAAGAAGTTGGTTGTGTGGTTTTTTGAAATTTTATAAATACTTAATATTTATTTCGTAACATAAAAAATATAGTTTAAAAGACTGTTGATATATTTTTCACTCTTCTGGATATTTAAAGGATTAAATGTTATTGTTTAGTTTTTTTTTGGAGACTTGAACATAAATACATACTGTATTGCAGATTATAGTTTCGTTTTATTTGGGGCGGACGAAAATAAGAGCTGATATTTTTATATACAACACCAAAAAGATGGGAGGTATATTAAGTTTGTCAGTCTGTTTATAACACTTGAAAATATTGGTTGTCTATTGAAGGCACGCTAGAGAAAAAGACATAAAACAATAAAATTTTTACCAAATATTCTTTTATCCACAGAAATGCAAATGGCCAAAATCGGTCCAGTAGGATCCGAGTTATAGATCAAAGTTTTAGATTGATTTTCATCTAATATATATGGGTACTTGACTGTATCATCGTTATTTTAATCCCGAACGCTTAAATTTTTTATAAAGTTTATTTTTCTGATTCTTTGCAACAACCAGATGTTTGTTTTGGAATACACAAGTCCATAAAATAATAAAGTTTATTATAGAAAATTTCAAATATTTTGCATTTCCTTGTTGTTGTATATACGGGAAGTGTTAAAATGCTAGTCCAGTTTGTATTACCAATAAGTTCATTTAACATGTTGTAGTTAGTTCGTTTGAAACAAGAAACCTTTTCAGTAATGTTATCTTAGTTATTTTCTTTGTTGACGCTAAGAGATTGTTTTTATATTAATGAGATATATAATAAGAGATTGTGATGTCTTGTAAATTTAAAAATTTCAAGCTTTAACAAGTTATAAAATAACTAGTTATAATGTTGTAAATTTGCGAACCCAGCATATTCATTTCATCACGTTTATTTTGCTTTAATTTTGTCAATATAGCCTTTTTAAAAACTTGTTTAAAATCTACCCTCTTATAATTATACATAACAGGCCATCAATTATTCATGTTAATGAAAGTACTTTAAACAGGGTAGTAATTAACATTACCATAACAATATTTTTTATTAATTAAAATGACATAAGAATGAATGTCCTTTTCAAAAAGTATGTTAAATTGAGAAAAAAACAATTAGCAACAGGTCCTTTCATACATAGGCTTGTTATTAATTACTTACACAATTAACCTTCTGTTGCATGCTACTTATATTTAAAACTGAAAAGTCCTGGTGAACTTAAATGAAAAGTCAACAAAAGCCAATAAAATCACCAAGATAAAGAAAAATTTAACAAGAATTTCATAAGTAATTAAAAAGAACTAGACATAGATACGAGTTGGCAAATAAAAATTAGGATTCCTTGGTCACAAAGAACTCAATAAAGAAGTCCACGGTAACTTATTGTTAAATATTTAATTAGTTTATACAACAAAAGTAAACCGAAAACAAAACCAAATAAATGACTGATGGCATGACCACTGAAAACTAATTAACAAAAATTTACTTCCCACTCATACAATAAGTTAACTTTTTAATAGTAATTGTTTAGAAATACAAATATTTTCTTTTTGACGATAATTGTTTTGTTTTGCTTTGTATATTTATTTTGTTATTGAATAAAATAATTATAAAAGAGTCTATGAACACAAACAAGAATACTGCATTTAACTATGCTGAATCTTAAATACCATTCATCTAAAACTATAAATATTTGTATATACGGCTCACCTTATTATTATTAATGAGCCCTCAAGCATTATGGCTTTTTTGATCCATCACCATCAACAGACTGCTTATAATGCCAATTATCCTATTTGATGAAACAACAAATACATCTAGATGGGCCATTAAGTTCCTTAACACCCATTTCGCTTTGCATGACACCCCAAAATTAAATAGTCACAGAGCAAGTGCTAAAAGTTTTTATCGTGCAGCTTGTAAAATCTGCACTGCTTTGTGCCAACATTAACTAAAGCAAATTTCTCCTATCTAAGACCACAGTGTTTGGTAGATAATCTAATATGTAGTCTCCAATCGTCCTTTTCGAGCGATTGAAGTTTTTAAAATCTTCGTTTGGACAGAGTAATAAAGCCATATAAGTTACCCTAATGACCAGTTATTCAGCACAAGATCAGTTAATTAAAAGCTGCAACGAAGTCCTCTAGTATTCATAGGAAAATTATATCTTATGTGTGGTCTGGCTATCTGACATAACATAAAAAGATTCCGAATATCCCTCAAACTACTACTTAAACACTCAGCGGAGCTTAGTCCCGAGCACTGCTGATGAGTAGCTACCCATGAACACTGGCATCAGTGTTATCTTTGTGTTTTTTGCAACCATTAGTAAACCATATCTGATCGTCATTTCCATTCCTCCAAGTATGAATTGAGCATTCATAGTAAGATCTAAACATGAAGTCTGCTACTGCGACATTTACTAGCACCATTTCCAAAGGTACCTATCATTGTATATGGTCTTATGTAGCCGCATTAAATTAGAAATATTGTTAATTTACTCGCAGTAAATTCGGCATATTGATCTATTGATTTTCCTTTTGTAGTTTTATATGTGGTTAGTCGTTTGTTAATTTGGTTCTATTGAATTATTTTTAGGTATCTGTTTTGGCAATATGCTGCCAAATTGAAATTTTTTTATGAAAATGGCATCTTTATCGTCTAGCAGATTTAGCAGAGTCTATAATTTTGTCGTATATTCCTGCAATTGATAGGATACTCACACGTATCGCCATAAAATCTCTTTATATACATTTTGAAATATGTAGGTAATAATGTTAAATATTTCCTGACAAAGAGTGCCGCTCTAGTTAACATAATCTTCATTTATTTTGGATATATAGGAGGGTACATCAACCGCTGTCTTGATAGGGAGACATTTAACTATTGCTACCTTAATAACAGTCAACTTACTTGTATTTCATGCATTGAAAAGTATCAACACAAAACTCTCCACGTTTTTGTAAATTCACCCTAGTGAAAATCGTCGATTAAAAAAATCTGAAGTGAAAATAAAACTACTGAAATGGATTCCTAAAATTGGTAAAACAATAACCCCCTGGCCCACGATGTCGAACGATAACGTTCGCTTAGATAAGACTTAACACACAAACTTGATTGTGGAATAAACAAACTAGATTGAGTAAAAAATAGATACGATAAAAAGTTTGTGTCTTTAGTCTTATCTAAGCGAACGTTATCGTTCGATATCGTGGGCCAGGGGGTAAGTGATAAGAATGCGAATCGCTTTCGTCTAATTAACCTTTTACCCATTCAGGTTTATAGTCCTTGCCATCGACTCTCAAATAAGGGAATGACTAGATGGCACCAAACGGCTTTCAGTAGTCTACCTGCAGTGGTATTCTGCCCGTCGTCTTGAATCAACCTAAGATATTGTTTAAGAGATTGATTGTATTCCAGAAGTCATTGGTGCAGGATGCATTAGGAGATTGCCTGTATTAGTGAGTCATTAGGTGCTATATTAGCATGCAAGTGGACTCAGACTCTCCATTCAATGACTATTGTCGCAGTTGCAAGAAAATGGAGTAAACGGTTTCCATTTTCTCGGCCCTCATTGTCAAAAGTCACAAATTCCAGGGCAATTACATACTTACTTACGTGTGGTGTGGTCTTGCACTACCACGTTCACCAAACACTCACACCTCCATATTTATCATTCATGCTTGCACCCAAACGCACGACAGATAATATTTATGTAGGAACGGGACAGTATATGACATATGACAGGGGTAAGAAGTAAAACGACAGTGACTGTGTACAGAACGGGAGTGGGCGACTGACGTGGAACTGGCGGTATTGGAATGGGTGTATATAAGACTGGTAATGTACAGCCTTACAGAGGAACATTCATTTCATGGACGGAGAGTTGATATTAGAGAGTTGAACGGTGTAGATCGCACAGTAAAATTCTATTGAATTAATGGATTTTGTTTTAAGTTTTAAAGTGTGTAAATAAATGTAAATACATATTATAACGTTGATTACTGTGTTTCGTTTAATGGTGAAGAGTGAGGTAGACAAAAATCTACATTCCAAATCATCTCCAAAAAGATGGGGTTATACCAAGATTGAGGGATATTAAGTTTCTCATTCCATTTATAACACATCGTAATATATGTATGTCGTAGAACCAAATAGTATATTTAATAAGATCCTAAGGCAATCTACCGATGTCCGTACATTTATTTAAGGCACGATAGAGTTTCAAAAAATTACTTCGAGCAATAAAATTTTGTGCAAATATTATTTGTTTCTCCGAAATGTATGATATTAAAAATGGGCATAATCGGTACCGTAGGACCGGAGCTATAGACCAAAGTAGCATTTTCTTTAAACCTAATGCAATTTATTATACAAGGACAAGTCCTGTTTAAAATCGTAAGAATCGGTTTAGGGTTTCTCATAACCTCCATACATATGTCTTCCCGGAATATGTATTTATTTTTTTTTTGTCTAGCAGTATTCATACAAAATTCTGCGAAAATATGTTTCATGCAAAAATAAATCTTTAGATTATATGTTGGCATCATTCTATATTGACATAGCCCCCATATAAAGTCCACTTCCAAAAATTACTTAAATGCACATAAATCACTTATAGACTTATTACTCTTATTACTTTTTGGTACGTAATTTATTGTTGCTGCAAAAATATAAACAAAATAAATCTCAATAAATAGAAAATGCGGTACAGTATTTTATGACGAACGGTCCATAATAAATGATAGCTCCCATTTAAGAGATCCGAAAAATAAAATAACGAGTATAAGTATCGTCATCGAGACAAGATGTAACACAAATTGATTTCAAGTATTCATAGATCATACTACTGCTGGTCGGTGGTGGGTATATGAGATTCGGCACAGCCGAATAAAAATTCTTTTTTGTTCACATTCAGTGTTGATATGTGCCCCATACTAAACACATTTTCATGTTTAAAATGAACAATGATTAAAGAATGAATCAAGCAGTTGCTTGGAGCTCGCCATACAAAAATTTTATTTTCTCACGTAACACTCACTCACTCCATTACGAAGGACATGATTTGAATATGACAAGTTCCCATTTGAAAGCCATTGCTTTATTTAAAAACATTTCAATAATACATTCATTAAATTTAATGGTTTCAATAATGTGTATTTTACAATAATGCACAAGAAATTCTGTTAAAATTCATTATACTTTTTTAAACCGAATGGTTATTTTGTAATTTAAAATTTCAGTACAAATACTATTTCTAGGAATTTAATACAACCTGTACGCTTTCATTTGATTAAATACCTATATAAACGTTATTTTAACATTATGTGAGCAAGAGTCAGTGTTTAAAAAAGTTCAGTAGTTCTGGTATAGATATTCCCCTAATTTTATTTATTTATAAGAGATTTACGGAAGCAAACTTTATATTGATTGGGTCTAAGGTCAAATATGGACCGAACATCATGAAATTTGGTACGACAATTTAAGTGTATCTTCTGATTATGTTTGTCGAATATCAACTTGATAGTCATTTTGATAAGAGATGAATTAAAATTTTAGTGATTTTCGGAAGTGGACTTTATATTGGGGCTACGGTCAAATATGCACCGATTATCGTCATATTAAGAGTGACGATTTTTGTATATGTGTGATGAATTTAAAATTGATAGTGATTTTTATGAAGGATTAAAAAGGCTACGGTTAAATATAGACCGATCATCATTATATTGAGATGGACGATTTTTTTTTTATATATACGAACTATTTATATTGATTTTCAACTTAATAGTGGGTTTTGTAAGGGATGTATGCGCATTTAAGTGGTTTTCGGAACTGGTATTTATATGGGGACTACGGTAAAATATGGACCAAATTTTATCAAAATATCTTTAAAACTGCGACCTGTACAGGTCGTTAAATCGAAAGTGATTCTGAGTCGATCGGTATACTTTACGGTGGGTGTTGGACCAATATTTTTGGGCGTTACAAACATCAGCACAAATTCAATATACCCTCCCGACTATGGTGGTGTAGATGTATATTTTGATTATGCTGGTCGAATTTTAACTTGATAGTAATTTTTTCAAAAGATTTATGTTCATTTAAGTGATTTTCGTAAGTGGTCTTAATATATGTCAAAATTATGGACCGATTTAAAGAAAATATTTTTATTATTTCAGAATTTTGTATAGATACTGCTTTTCTAAAGCCATATTCCGGGAAGACATTTGTATGGGGGCTATGAGAAATCGTGGACCGATTCAACAATACTTGTCCTTCAATAATGAAAATAAAGTGTGCAAAATGTCATTATATTATCTGCATTATATTTGAAGAAAGCAGCAAAAAATATCGAGGTAGAGTGAAACTTTGATCTATAACTCAGATCCTACTGGACCGATTCCGCACATTTGCAATTACTTAGACGTTAGGAATGTTAAAGTGATAGTTTCTTTTTATTTAAAGAGTCCCTACCCCTATATAACCACGTAACTAGGTAGTTTAATGTAACTAGGTCTTGTCTCCTAGAGGTTGTTTGTAGTAGTAAACTTTCGTCTGTCTGTGCGTCTGCGTAAAACATTATCACGTCCCAAATACGCAACCACAACTAATTGAGATATTGAAAAAAATATTTTTTAGTTTTTAAGCAGTGTAGTATGCAAAATCAGCCAAATCTAACCGATGTAAGTATGAAGATGAAGTGAGCAAGTGAGATGAAAATAGTAAAAATCAGTCCATGATTTCGTATAGGTTTCATACAAAATTTGTTGGCGAAAAATGGCCTATAAAATTGTAATATCTATGCGAACTTCCAAAATAAGTTACATGTAAAAATAAATCACAAAACGATGTTTTGTTTAGATACGTCCGTATTTGACCATAACACCCATGTAAAGTTCACTGCTGAAAATCACTTAAATAAACCTTAATATTTTGTAAATGTAGATTTCTGTATTCAAAATTTAAATTACAGAGTTTCGTGAATATCAACACCAAACGGAAAAATGACCGCACAAAGGATCAAGTACATTCACATTGCTAAACTCTTCAAACAAAAATGTTTGTATATATTGTCATTGTTAAAGCGGAAGTATAGTCTCGAATAGTTTTTCAACATTTATTTTGTTTGAATTTAAAATATTGATTTTCAGAAAGAAGTTTACATAAAAACTATGAAAAATAAACTTGTGTTGACATCAACTTTAGAAACAAGCAAACGAAATAGAACACATTGGATGTGCAAATGCGGAAGTAGCGTTTTGTGTCATTCATTGTTTAAACAATAGTTTCAAATAGATGACAAAACCATTTTTTTTTCATTAGCCAACTTTTACAAAATTAAACTTTTTGAAAAAAAAAACAACAAAGCTATTAATTTTTACATTTTAACTGCAGACTAAACAAAATAAACAGTGAATAAATAATATGGTTTGAATTAAATCATAAAGTATGTACTTGCTTTTAAATATTGCAAAGAATAATAAAAAAATAGCATATTGAAATATATTGTATAATTTATAAATTTTAAACAAATTACTTAGATTTTACTTAGATTTCTTATAAGCATTTTTTTAAATAAAATTCCGCATACATTTATTGAAGAATCTTTCTGATATTTAATACCATAATTTTTAAACCTAAATCGAATCTATTAATACAAAATTTGAGTTCGACAGATAGCACAAGCTTTCGGAAAACTGATTTTAACTAACATTCCCACATGAGTATACAAATTCTAAAATATTTAACAAATTATATAGAAAATTGATTTTGGGTTTATTTAAAAATGTTCTTTATGGTCGACCTGATGAAATATATTTTCGCATATTCAGCCGGAATAAGTCGTTTATAAATTAAATTCTTTTGTGATATCTAAAGATAAGAAATTCAAATTATCGAAATTTAGAATATATTTACAACAAATGTTCTTAGTCACCTGATTTTATTGCACTTTAAGCCAAAATAATTATAAACTAAAGTAATTTAAAAAAATATTATTTTTCTATTTTAATATTAATGAAAAGCCATATTAAATATGCAAAACAATACCTTAGTCAAATTTTCGAAATAAATCATGGCATTTTTGCCAATAAATCACGTATCTTTGTAAATTCCAAACAATGCAAAAAACGGGAGAAACAAATTTACATAAACAATTGAAAAACGCGATGAATAATAATGAAAGCATTTGAAAAAATTAAACATTTTTATATTCACCACCAAAAACATGGGGGTATACATATTAAGTTTGTCATTCTGTTTGTAACACATCGAAATAATGGCCCTAGAACCAAAAAGTCTATATATTCTGTGTCATTCTTTGTTCCAACAAAATGTTTGGTATTCAAAATAGACAAAATCGGTCCACTAGGATCCGAGTTATAGACCAAACTTTCAACCTCGATATTTTTCAGTTATTTTTTGCTATTTTCTTCAAATATAATGCAGATAATATCATGAAATTTTTTGACAAGCCGTAGGCAAACAAAAATCTGCAAAAATCAGTTTAATGCAAAGTGAAATTTCAAAAATTTATTTTGTTTGCATCGGTCCATAATTTTGACATAGTATCGTACAAAGACCACTTCAGAAAATGACTTAAATGAACATAAATCTTTTATAAAAATAACTATCCGGTTGAATACAAATGATCCATATATACATATAAATTGTCGTACAAAATTTGATAATAATCAACCCATATAAATTTCACTTCCTAAAATCACTTAAATGCGCCTAACTCTCTTATGAAAATCACTGACAAATTGAAATGCAACATAAATCATTTACACGATTTTACATTTAATTCGTTGTATATAATTTCATGGTGAACGGTTCATAATAGATCATAGTTCTGGTACTTTCGTCGTAGAACGAAACGTGTGCGAGTATTTAAATAAAATAGCAAAAGACTCTTTAAAAATATCATAAATATTTTGATGGAGGTTGATACACATTTTAGTCCTTAACTCTGGTTCGCTTAAACCGATTTTGATGATTTTCAATACCAAACTGCTTAGGAGAATTATAAACGGTTTTTTTGAAAATCAACTTTGTTAATTTTGGTTGTGAGAGTGTTTTACACAGACAAACAGACAGACGGACATAACTCAATTGGTTTAGAATTCCATAAAGATCAATAAAAAAAACTTTGTTGGGTCTTAGATGAATATTTCTCAGTGTTACACACGGAATGACAAGCTTATATATACTCTCATTTATTTACAATTAGTGCAGATTTCAAGAGAAATCTTAACTAAAGAAATCCAGCGTTAAAAATTAACTAAAAATTAAAAAAACTTTTAATTCCCTTTAACCTCTTGAAGCTCAATATTTCAGACTTATACATCCGAAACATATTTCATTTAGACATATGGATATTATAAACATTTTTATGCATCATAAAGTCCATTGCAATAATGGTAGTGTTAAAGGATCGAAAGAGTCTTGCTATTGGTATTACAGGCGTCGTCAATAAGTATCTGCCCTTTGTCTACCTATTTGTTATCCAAGTTTTTTTTGAGAAAGAATAATCATTTAAATATAATTGGATATCGAAATATTTTTTCTGAACCGAAAATAATCTATGGAATTTAGTTTTTGAAAATAGTGACCGCGGCTTTGCCATAGGCATTATAAAGGTCATGATATCACATGATCTAGGCGGCCAAATGACAGCTCCGGAATGCAAAATATAATGCACACCAATAATAATAACTAAATGTTTACATTTAGGTCGAATGTATTCTCTACTCGGGCCACTTGAAAGTAATACTTTCTGTTTGTTAGTATACATTGCTAGAGATTGCATACATTACATCGAAAAGTGCATAATAATGATGGCTGTCTTTAGAGAAGATAGCAAGACATTAATTGTTTAAGTTTGGACACAGACTACATCCTAAATTCTAACGAAATCGGACGTTATTTTGTGACGTCTTACGGGTAAACAAAAAGCTTTCAAAAATATTCATCCAAATATCAAGAAAAAAATTAGAAAAGAAGTCATTTGCATGATATCTAGCAAAATGTTGTTTATTATGGCAGGAGACTTGACCTGCGATTAATCTGTATAAATTCTAGCTAAGGAACCTCATTACGGGCACTAATGCGAAGAAGGCAGCCGATCCTTTACTCTATACGCCATTTGGCACTCTAAAACTTTTTTGATAAAAAATACACAAACCTGTCTTTCCACGGGCGATTTGAGTAGGATCTTCATTGGAACAATAGGTTGGCTGAAAACGACAACAGCCGCGAAATGTTTGTTCCCAAGTGAGCTTTGCTTAATTAAGATGACCGCCAATAACATCCAGTAGTCATATAACTAATATAAGACATTTTACAAGTGATTTATGAATGTACATTTATTAATACATCTGAAAGTTCCATTTGTTTTTATAAAATTTCACATTCAAGTTACAAATTTAAATCTAAACACTCCCTTACTGCACCCATCATAATGTGTGAAATAACTTTATGTTTTAGAACAAAATTCCATAATATATTGTTATTCTCAACATACTCGTTACATTATAGATAGTCATGTGTGTGCACATTTTGTTGGTTAAACTATTCTAGGCAAACATTATTTTTGAGTACTTTCGTGGTGCCTTTTGCACAAAACTTAAGTAACTTGTATATTTTATATGGTATTTTAATGCAACCGCAAGCTCAGTTATACTGTGAGTTTGAATCTGTATGTTTCTGTTTTGATATGTAGATTAGTCAAAGATTGCCACATTAATATTGCCAAGCAACTTACCATGTCAACAGCAGAAACTCAACAGCATTATAAGGACATGTGTTAAGAGTTTAAAGTTTTCCCCAACATCTTAGGCGAATTAAGAAAGTTTTTTAAACCCAGCAAATATATTAATGATAAAAGAAAATTATATACAGCTAACAACTTATATTTGTTATATTCTTAGAAGTTGTCAATAAAAATCAGTAGAATGCTGCCCTAAGAAGGTAGTAATACTTAGGGCAGCATTCTTAGTTTCATTTAGTGCTTTCAGAAAACATTACGCCAGTATTAGTCTTTCTTTATTGAATTTTATTTAACATTTTTGGATGTTAAATATTGTGAAATGCAGTATTTAAAGCTGCATGAAAACAAAAACTATTCCTATTGCATCTAAATTCAAAATATTGTTTGGCATCATGGAACGCAACACTAGTAAACCATGAATTGTAATGGTGAAAATTTGCTATCAAAATTCGACCAACTGGTCTCACAATCATAGGCATAAATCGATATTGTCAGTTACGGTGCCTATTTTGGGCGCCCAATGGTTCGCTCTTGAAAGGTTTCTGGGATTCATTTCATCAACTCTAATACTCCTTGGCTACGACCATGTAAAATTCGATCGAACCAGCCATTTAGAAATGCCAGATTCTAAAAAATTTCGTTTCTGCCCCATTGTGCCGTGATGCAAAAATACGATCATAGTGATACAAGCTAGTCATTATAACCTGCAAAGATTTTTATAACCCTGGAACATCCGCTTTTCAACAATTTTTTATGATTACTATTTTATAAAAATCTTTCGTTTTACTGTACCTTTAAATTTGTCTCATTTTCTCACCAATACATAAGCTTTTTAATTTTGATCACCTCTGCCCTAGATACACTTATACCGTTATATAATACATATTTATCTTCTTAGTTTCTCACTGAAACTTTCGCAAATTTTACGTAACTCCAACTATTTCTGATCTGCTGAGGTTTGTGAAAGTACGTGCTTATAAGTTTAATTTTTTGTTGATTGTGTTCGTCAAAGTGACGAACAAGGTATTTTTGCATTTCATTTTTTTCAGTTTACATAAAAAAAATTAAAAAATGTCTTGCTCTGTGTGATGAAAATACAGACTCGGAAAGCGAATGTGCATTTTGTTCATATTCAAAATACAGATTGACAAATTGCAACAAACATATATGTGGGGAGTACAAAATTGATCTTGTGCTTAATGAATTAAATAACAAGAAATGTTTAAGAAACCTGATATTATTCACTATTTAACTTTATGATTTAATTAATTTTTATACCCTCTACCACCATAAGTGGTAAATGAGGGTATACACAAGTTTGTCATTTCGTGTGTAACACTGAGAAATATTCATCTTAGACCCAACAAAGTATATATCGTTGGTCTCATGTAGAAAGGCCCTAACTCGCTATTTTTTCGAAATTAGTTTTTTTGCGATTCCAATGCATTTAACGCAAATACACCTCCTCACAAAAATTTATTGCAATAGTGTAAAAAATAACGCTTTTATAAGCAGTTGAACAAAAAAAGTCACATGTTGAATATTACAGTTTCTACTATGTTTTTACATTCTTCTGTAAAGTTTCAAATATGCGAGATAGGGCCTTTCTATATGATACCATCGATATATTCTTGATTTTTTTATTTATTTATTCTAAGTCGATTGAGCTATGTCCGTATGTCTGTCTGTCTCTGTAAAACACTCTCACGTCCAAACGATACAACAAAACTCATCAGAGTTTACAAAATTCCATTTATAATACTCCTATGCAATTTGGAACCAGAGTTACAGACCAAAATGTGAGACAACCTCCATACATAATATATAAAATGCTAATCTTGGTGACCAATCGACTGACAACAAATTTAACTTATTTCAACAAATGACTTGTCAAAGGTGGCCCTTAGCTTCGTCTTTGGAATGATTGTGGCGTCCATCTTCAAAACGATGCGATGTCGTTTTATGGTTTTCCATTTGTATATATACATCAATGTGGCTGCATTTGGTATTCTGCGAATCCTAGAGCATTTAGATTACATTTATATTTATAATTATTAAACTTTACACTTTCTAATGCAATACAATAATAATTATTAACTTCACA
This sequence comes from Bellardia pandia, assembly GCA_916048285.2. NCBI lineage: Eukaryota > Metazoa > Arthropoda > Insecta > Diptera > Calliphoridae > Bellardia > Bellardia pandia. Next base: position 88,899,898 of record OU696531.1, on the reverse strand, counting down.
CTTTCTAATGCAATACAAATTTTCTTATAAATTCAATATTTTTTACTTGCCTCAATATCATACCGTATCGAATGAGCGCTGTATGTGTATTAAATATTAAGTATACGCAGATTATTACATATTCTTGCATTACATTTTATTTCGTAGCATACTTTAGGGTAATACAAATAATCTTATATATTGAGTGTGGCGTATGATTGACATTTTTTTTTACCAATTTTTTTATAATTTTGTAAATATGTATATGTACATATGTAGCTATGTAAATTTTTAATATACATATTTGCTGAAACATTTGAATATATTTTGAAATATTTGGAAAACAAATCACATTTTGTCATTGCTACAATTATTTTTGTATATCAATAAATGCTTCCAAAATAAAAACAAGCGCCATTAATAACATATAATAATAATAATAATAATAATAATAATAATATAGACAATTTTAAATTATTAGCAAAATTTAGAAAAGTTTAAAAAAAGCACAGCAAAATTATAGAAAAGACTAATGAAAGTACGTACATATGTATGTATAGGTAATTTAAAACTGCAATATGTACTTTTGTAAAAGTCATCTTACTTAAAACAATTTTGAACATTATGTTTCCACAAAAATCTTCCATATGCTATCGATTGTGAGAATTGGTAATTATATCAATTTCAAATGGTCAAAATTAGATAAAAATTCATTTGAAATGAATTATGTTGTTCGTAAAATTGTCTTGCAAACAATATATAAAATGCTAAACTATTAGTATTAAAAAACACTGAATGAGGATATTCTAGTCCTATAACCAGTGTAGGTTTTGTATTTCCCATTATATTTAGGTGGAGAACATTTAAGATTCGGCACAGCCGGATATTGTTCTGTCACTTGTTTAAACTTTTATACTTTTTTATAAAACCAAAAAAACCTTTCTTTGATTTTGTTGTGTTTTAAGTAATAAGTTTTGAAATTACCTATAATAAATTATTTAAAATGAATAAAAACTTAAGTTTCTGTTTCATTATATTAGGTGGGTTTGAGACCAGTTAATAAACGGACTTCGTCAATTTGAAGAAGAAAGTGTGTAGTGTATTAAAATTAAGAAAGTGTGTCTAGGGTTAATGTGCGTAGTTAATATTAATAAGAGTTTAATATTTTTAGTACTCAACATTTTAATAAATACATTCCTCTTTCACCTTGTCCAAATAATATTTACGAGAGTAGCCAGTACTTTCTGACATATCCCATTATATACAGTCTAATGAAATTCTAATCGACTTCACTTTTCAAAAGCCAAGAAAGTCCTCGTTCTTTTTTGTGTTCAAGCCTAAACCATTTATTGCGTGTTTATCAACAATATCATATTTAGGTATGCTTCCATGTCGAGAACTTTGTATAACGCAAGGACTGTTGATCACTCTATGTCTCTTTGTACTGATAAATTGAGTTTACAACTGAGTTTTTAAGTTAATTATAAAAAATACGCAAATAGTAAGCTGGGTACCAATATGGATAAGTTTATCACAGAAATTTCCGAAATAGTACCTTTTACAATTTGACCATATCCAATATATCCATATACATATATAATATGCTATGCATTTTATTAAGATCGGTTCATAGCTCCCATATAAGAAACAATTTCGAAAAACAGGTAAATCCACAAAAATATGTAATAAATATCGATATCAAACCAACATTTTATAGCGATTAGTATTTTTAATTCAGAAATCACACCTTTATCGATCATATGACCATTATATTACTGAAGTTTGTAGTTTTCAGTCCATATTTGGCAATAGCTCCCAAATGGAGTAAACTTCCGAGTATTATCATAACAACCATTAAACTTTTGTAAACTACGTTATTGAGATGAAATTCTACCTAAATAAATTTTAAATATATAGAAATCTCGTTACTGGATGCTGTGGATTTTACAAATATCCGACCATAATTGATCGACTTTCACTATAACATTTAGATGATTATAACCTCCGCCACCACAATATGTGATTGAGGGAATATTAAGTTTTTCATTACGTATGAAACTTTATAAATATTCATCTGAGTCGCAACTGAGTCTACGTCGATTGAGCTATGTCCGCCTGTCTATCCGTCTATGTAAAACACTCTCACGTCTAGACTACACAATCTAACTTAACGAAATTCTGATTTTGTACGAAAGTTTGATATTGAAAATAAGAAAAATCGGTGTAGCAGAACCAGAGTCATGTGATGTTTTTATCCGTTTTTTGCAATTTTTTGAAAAATATATTGCCGGAAATACCATGAAATTTTGTAGACGTTATTTTTATGATAAAAGAAGAAAGTATGAGGAAAATAGTAAGAATTGGTCCATGATGTCTCGTAGCTCTAATACAAATATCTTTCCGAAATATACCTGAATGATACATAAATGCCTATAGAATTTGAATATTAACTCTAACTTGTTAAATTTTAAAAAATATAACAACAACTTATATGGACATTTGTTAATGAGCTTTCAAATCACAAATAAATTTACTTAATGACATTCATTGGCTACAGAAAATATACAGGCATGTTCTGAAATCAAGGTGATTTTAAATCCCTAACGATTTTGAAATCACGGGAGCAATATTTTGGTGTTCTTAAAATCACGAGATTTTTAATTTTTAGTAGTGATTTTGATTGTTCTAAATCACGAGCTATCAGCTGATTTTCTTTGTTTACAATACAATTTTGTTTAACTAATCTATCAAAAAAATATAATGAATTTACAATTTAAAGTTTAAGTGTCTGTTAGGAAGCGTAAAAATGCCTGGAGCTAGTTCGTTAACAATAATTGAACTAAAAAAAGTATTTAAATAATGAGCGTCTAAAAAACGCTACTTGAGAGACTTATCCAATCCCATGGAAATGAAGAAGAAGTTTTTTTTGGCAACCGTATACGTCTTTTTGATCAACAATATCAGCTGACTACTAAAAAGTAAAAGTAAATCACGAAAAATGTAAACAAATATAAAAATATGGACCGAAAAAAATACAACGTCTTACTAAATTTGTAAATTTTAAGTTTTTTCTGTGTAAAATAGTTAGTTTTATTTCAAAAACAAATAAAGAACAAATGATTTTAAGTGTATGTGATAATTTTATTTCAAGAGTTCAGTGAAAAATACTTAAAAATCTCTCAGTGATTTGAAATCATAAGGCTGTTAGATGACCGGTTTTAAATCACGAGGTTGCAATAATTTTTGTGCACAGAACACCATTTCAGTGATTTGAAATTACTTTACGTAAAAGTGATTTTTAGAACATGCCTGATATTCTTGATTTTATAATAAATCTATAGATTATATAACATAAACCAAACCTGATTTATTACAAACTTAAAAGCACAATGATAAATTGAGTATACTTGTACGCAAATAGGCAGTAGTAAATTTAAACATAACATTTTTTAATTTTATTGTACATAAATACAAAATCATGGTGTAACTATACAAGGTAAGTGCAGTACGATAGCTAACTGACTTTGTTTACAATTTACTTACATATGTCAAAAGGAATATTTTTTCGAGTGTTTTTGACAGTAGTACACTATTTTATACAAACAAAATGCATGTTGTTTCTGTATTGTGTTTCATTTGCTGCCGTTTTACACTCACCTTGTATAATTACACCAGGATATAAATAAATAGTGATTGAGTTGCTTTATTTTGACATTTTCACATAAATAAACATTTTATTTTTGTATTTTTACAACAAAATAATAAAATTTAAATACCAAATATATGTATGTATGTTTAGTTGTATATTTAAAGAGAAATTTTGGCTGTTGTGGAAATACAAAAAATTAAAATAAAAAGAAGCTATTTATTTAGATGGTAACAAAACATTTTAACATTTTATACAAACACAAATAGTAAAACAATCAAGATTTATATTGAATATACAGCTGTAACGACTAACACATAAACCTACTATGAACATAACTATAATGTAATCTTAATGACTAGTGCCTGTATATTTTACATGAAGATGTAGGGTGCATTAAACAATTTCTTTGCACTTTGCCTTTTATAAATCATAACAGAAAGATGTGTTTTAACGTACATTTGGAATGGGAGAAATATCTTTTTGTAAATGCGATAAATGAACTCATAAATAAGGGGACAAAATGAAACAGATTTTCTTAAACATTCAAATATAAATATTAATATTTTAAATTTATAGCATTACAAATATCACAGCATGAACTACACAGTGTTATAGTAAAATTTTTAAGAAACGACTTCGTCTGTGACGAATCTTAAATACCCTCCATGTAAATATTATGATAATTGATAGAGAAGTTTACGTACAATATAATTTCAAATGTTTTAAAATATTATATAATTTTAAAAAATATATAATTTATAATTACTAATTCTTACCATTATTGAGAGAAACTTATTTTTGCTGAATATTGTCATTTTAAAGGCATTTTTTTTTTTTTTTTTTAAAGAGAAGTAACACTCAGGCAATTAATATGCCTATATATAATTGCGTTACTTTCTTTGGAAAGGGGATAGTTGAAGAAGTAAAGGTGGTGAAAGAAGAAAGCTTTTTATATCACAACTCTGTAATTGCGCATTATGTTTGTTTTTAGTGCAGAATCGCAGCGATATTTCGGGGGCTACGAAATCATGAACCTAACCTTACTATTTTTTATTATACTTTGTTCTTTTATTATAAAAATAAATTGTATAAAATGGAAAATATAATTTTTTGGTGGTTGTCTCAGATTTTAATTCATAACGCTCGTTTGAGTAAACCGATTTCACCGATTTTTAATATCAAATTATGAAAGGAGAATTATGAAAGTGCTTTTGTAAACTTCGTGGATTTTGTTGGTTCGGAAACTTCTTAGCCTAGAACAGAAGTGTTTTGGAAACTTCCATCTGTTCATAATATGTTAAGTTTCTTTTCGATCTGTTAACTCCTCCATATAGAAACAGGTGTTCAAAAAAGATATTTCTTTTTTCTATTTTTTACAGTGGAAACATTAAAAATTCGTGGTGCCATAAAATATTTAACAAAAAAAGGTTTATCGGGACAAGAAATTCATAATGATATGATGAATGTGTTAGGTGAAAGTGCTCGCTCATATGAAACAGTATAAAAACAGCAGAAATTGCAGCCAAAGTGCATGATATGGTATTAAATGATCGACGAATAAAAGTGCGTGAAGAACTACAAATCGATGGTCTCATGTAGAAAGGCCCTAACTCGCATATTTGAAACTTTACAGGAGAAGGTAAAAACATAAGAGAAACTGTAATATTTAACATGCAAATTTTTTTGTGCAACTGCTTATAAAAGCGTTATTTTTTACACTATTGCAATAAATTTTTGTGAGGAGGTGTATTTGCGTTAAATGCATTGGAATCGCAAAAAAAACAAATTTCGAAAAAATAGCGAGTTAGGGCCTTTCTACATGAGACCAACGAAATGAAAAAGCTTTCTGCAAAATGGGTTCCGCATTTGTCAACAGTCGAACAAAAACGCATAAGAATGAAAATTTCTTGTTTGGATCGTTTTAAGAAAAATGAAATGGGTTTTAAGCATCGTCGCATAACTATTGATGCGACATGAATACACCACTATACTACAGAGACAAAAGAACGAACAATAAATGGACTGAAGCTGGAGGAAGTGCCCCAAAAAAGGCAAAAATAATTCAATCGGCTGGTAGAGTTATGCCAACGGATTTTTGGGACTTTAAAGGTATTTTATTGCTTGACTATCTGCAAAAGAGTAAAAAAAAGAAATTCAGAGTACTATTGCAACATTTGCGAACAATTAAATGTAAAAAATTTTTCATAAAGACAACGCACCGGTGCACAAAAGCGTTTAATAATGGCTAAAATCAAGGAATTTAAGTACCTTATTTTTCTAATTTAGATCCCAGTGATATTTATCCGTTCCCAAATCCAAAAGAATTCCTAACAGGCAAACGTTTTACCACAAATAAAGATGCAATTACAATTATAAACCACTATTTTGAAGGCCTTGAGGAAAACTATTTTAATCAAGGGATAGAATAGGGAAAGTTTCAGGAGATTATATTGAAAAATAAAAATGTTTTTAAAAACTAAATATTCTTTTTGTGTGCTAGGCTAAGAAGTTTCCGAACCCCCCTCATAAGTATTTTGGACGTAAAAGTGTTTTGCAGAGACACACGGACAAACGGACAGAATAAGATAATATATTGATTTTGATAATAAACATAAATACTCGTATATACTTTGTTGAGTGTTAGATGATTATAACTTAATGTTACACACGGAATGACAAACATACATACATATGTAGGTATATCTTCATTTACCATTTCTGGAGGGTATTAAAAATGTAATTTGTATTCAAATTTATTAAAATTATTAATGTTGTTAAGTTGGAGAGTGCCATAAATTATAGAATATATACAAGGATTTTTCACTTTTGTAAGATAATAATACTTGAATATTTTGTTAAAATACAAAATTGATAGCACATTTTGGGCATTCAATATAATCAATAGTATGTTATGAAATTCACGTCCCAACTATTAACCAGTTTTATCAGTAAACATAATGATAGAAGATGTGTATATACAATATACATATATATTATAAATGTCTGTGTAAATTTGTTTGTTTACTTGTTGTTTGTTTCTCTCCTTGTTCCCGACCATGGCGGAACTTTAATCAAACAAAACAATGAAAATATAAACAGCTGTTGCAAAAATCCATTTCTATTTCAGTGGTGCCACTTAAGGCTTTTATTTTTTTAAAGTAGCGTTTTATTTATGAAACATGAAAAACATGATTCCAGACATACTAATTAACTTCACTCATTTATATTAATATAAAAAAATATAATATTATTAATATTATATTATATTATTGATACATTTAACAACTCTTGATGCATAAGTGATATTTAACATTTTAATTTTGTATTTTGTTTTTTTTTTTTTTTTTTATTTAAAAAAATTTTTAATTCTTATTATTTACAATATTACAATAATGATGCCTCAGCACCCTTATAGAGGCGAGTAAAAATATTACATAAATTAAATTTACTTTAACCCATTAACGCCCAAATAGAGACCATGAAAAATTTTTAAAATTAATTTTTTTATATTAGTTTTAAATATCATTTCAAATGTACTAAAAGAGAAAAAATCGTGAAAAAAATATTCTAAGTTGTGTTTTTAGAGGTACACTAAGTTTAGTACAATGGGCGCGTATGAGTGGTATTTTGCAAAACACCCTCTTTCCCAATATAGCGTTTTCAGGTACTTTTTACATGACGTTTTAACTCGATTTGAGCACATAGCATATCTAAGTTGATTTGGTAATTTTTGGGGGTTGTGGCCATTATTTTTCCTGTCTTCTTCTTCAATTCTAGAAGATGTTTGCCTATATTTATTATCCTTTTTGTTGCTTAGATACGTTCGTGCTATATGTGTTCGAAACCATAATTGATCAACATTATTATCAGATTTTGTTATGCAATATAACATCCATTCATTTGAACTAGTCATATCCAATACGTAAGTAAACAAAACCCACCACCACTTCTTGCCTTTCACAGTAATTCGGTACAGACTGCTTCTTTGAGGACACCATCTTTTAACTTTCCCCATAGGCTCCAAAGTAACGAAATTTGTCCCAATCGTGCAAACATTGTTATCTTTCCATCTAACCATAAGAATTTCGCTTCTCTTATCAAAACTATAATCATATTCAGCTCTAGGGCAATCTTCTCATGAAATCAATAGACATCGTTTAGTACTGTGTTCGAGCAAGGATTCAGTAGCTCTATATCCAAGGCTCTTCAGATTTACAAAAATCTCATTTTGTTGGCGCTTTTGCCAGCATACTCTTTACAACACGGGTGCCAAAAGGATCAATGGTAGCCTCGGAAGTTTTTCAACAATATGCATACATCAAATGTATAACAATAACCCTCGAAGCTCGTCAAAGCCCACAGGTTTACCCATTATAAATTATTTTAATAATGTTAATAACAAGGCGGTAATAAAAAAAAACAATATAAAAACAGCAAAAACTTCAACTCTAAAGCACAGTGCAAAATAAAAATGTCTTCACCGTACTACTTTATATTACCTTGAACGCCCAGTGTACTAAACTTAGTACACTCGCACTTAGTATGTTACAGCTCAAAAAATTCTATACGAACTAAACCGTTTTATTTTGATTTAATTAGAATGTGGTGTTATCAAGTAGATAAAATACTTTCCAATGCTTTTGAAAGTCAAATAATATAAAATAAACTAAATAACCTCTCGCAATCCAGCAAGAAAAAAATCGCTAGTCAAAACGGGGATTTCCCTTACTGTTATTTTTCAACTATGATTTACAACAGCTATAAGAACATTGCATGTACTCTTGTTGACTGGCAAAAAGCATTGCCAGAGCGAAAAACAGCATTATATAATTTTTATTTCGACTTTAAGTTGTGTACTATTTATAGCACAGCGGGCGGTAATGGGTTAAATAAAAATAAAAAAGAACAAAAGTTTAAGAAAAAAATAATATGTAGGTATAGTAATATAATAATAAATAAGTTAAGTAAGTTATTTTGTGATCAAAAGTTACTGTTTATAATAAAAGTTTGCAGTAAATAACTGTTAAGAGCTGATTTAAATAATGAAATACTATTAAAATTTTTTAAGTTGTTAAAGTTGTTAAATTCGAAACTATCCATATATTCAATACACCAGGCTATGGATAAGTTTGTGTTATTTCTTGTATTATGTGAGTGTTGAAAACTTGAAAACTGAATTATATGATAACTAATGTGATGTATACATATAAAAACATAAAATAAAATCTGCATTTTGTATATACCATATATTGCTTTACACATTTTGCTATATGGCCAACACTTTTTTTGCTTTGTTGGGTGCCCCGATAGACTAGGCGATAGTTTGCGAACTATGAGTCAGAGTATTAGTATTAACGTGAATTTTGGAATTGGACTTTATATGGGATCTATAGTCAAACCGGACCGAACTAAAAAAAATTTTGGTTTGGAATTTTTTTTTGCATGAAGCTTATTCTTGCTAAATTTTGTATTGATATTCTAATTTTATAAGCATATTTGTATAATTGAGCAATATTTCGGGAAGATATATGTATGGGGGCTATGAAAAGTCATGGACCGATTCTAACTATTTTCCTCACACTTTATTCTTTTATCATAAAAAACGTATACAAAATGTCATGAGAATATCTGCCATATATTTAAAGAAATTGGAAGAAAATTTTTTAAAAATATCAATTTTTATGGAGGTTATCTTACATTGTGATCCATAACTCTTGTTCTACTATACCGATTTTGCTGATTTTGAATAACAAATTGGTTACGAGAACTATAAATGGTTTTTTTTTTTGTAAACTTCGTTGATTGCGGTTGTGTCCTTTGGACGTGAGAGTGTTTTACACAGACAGACAGACAGGCAGGCAGACGGACATAGCTCAATCGACTTTGAATTTCGTAAAGATTAAAAAAATATATACTTTGTGGGTCTCGGATGTTACGCACGGAATGACAAACTTATATAAACCCTCCCTCATTCACAACTTATGGTGGTGGAGGGTATAAAAAATAAATAAGAAAATCAGAAAACCACAAAATGCAATTGATTTGATATTTATTGAGGGGCAAAACACTAAGAACTGCACAACGAGCATCTTAAAAAAAGAGAAAATGTCACATCCACTAAAAAAACATTGAGTAACAGTCATTTTCACTCAATCATTTGACCATTAATCAATAACCAACTAACAACCATTGGATGGATAAATGACATTGAAAAGTTTCAAGCACATAAACTAGGAGCAGCATTTGCTTAATAAATATGTAGTGAACAATGTTTGTTAACAAATGATTGACAAGTGTTTTAAGCAAAAAAAAAAAAATAATTACAAAAAAAAGACTAGCAAAACTGTGGCAATAAATTTTAAATATTATTTAAATTTAAATAATATTATTATTTAACAATTACCGTATAAGTATACTTTAGTATTATACATATCGTCACCTAAAATGCCCAAAGACGTAACCCTCATTATCATAATTTTACAGGAGAAGCAAAAAACGTTGAAAATCGCGATATGTACATATCGTCACCTGAAGTTTGTCGTCTATCTTACCCGGCCTTTACACATGCAAGTACTTGCATGCAAGTGCCGTGTACGTATTATATACGAAAACTTATTCGAAAAACTCGACTAGCTCTGCAAGTGAAAATAAGTGAGTGTATTAGTAAAAAAGTGTGAATGTATTGACTTTTTCGAACTTGCACTTGCATGTGTAAATGCCGGGTTAAGACAAGATGTGAAGAAATCGCGATTTTCAATTAAACAGTTTTCATTTTATAACGTTTTTTGCTTCTCCTGTAAAATTATGATAATGAGGGTTACGTCTTTGGGCATTTTAGGTGACGATATGTACTCGTACATATGTAAACAGATAAGTAATTGGAGATTACTTTATAATAAATGTTTTACAAATCTATTATATATTTATATTACATAGATTGAATTTTATTTTAATAGGACAGAGCTTTTAGGAGTTCGAATCGTTAAGCCGGAGGTGAATTGTGTGGATTATTATTGCAATATAAATCTCATTATAGTTTTATTTTCTGTTGGAAATTTTTACAGCTTGAATTGTTTAAATTAATTAATTAAGTTTTAAACAAATTTCGTGGAAATTATCGGCATTTTTCTAGATGCTTAAAGTGAATGTGTTACTTCACTTTCAATTTTAACATATAAGACAAAGATCACCCAGGCCAAGCACAAAAACAGTTTAAAGAAGTGGAGGCATTACCTCAAGAAGATTATTGTCAAACACAATAAGAGATTGCAAAATCATTGGATCTATTCAAGCAGCATTTTGCAAAATGTTTGAGAGCAGCAGGATTCATCAAAAAGCAGGAACATTGGGTACTATATAAATTAAAACCGAGAAACCTTGAAAGATGATTTAGCATGACCGAAGACTTCAGGAAGATTGTCGTCAAACACAACAAGTGATTGCAAAATCATTATATCTACTCGAACAAAAATTTAAAATTTCTTTGCACCGAATCATTATTTGCTGTGGAAAATGGATCCATTACGAAAACGCGAAGCGTTAGAGATCGTATGTGAAGCCCGACCAACCAGCCGAAGCGACACCAAAGCCAAATATCAAGGGCGCTAAGTTAATGCTCTGTATTTGGTTAGACCAAAAGGGTCATATTTATGGCCAGACCATCACAGGGAATCTGTATCAAATGCAACTGAATCTGTATCGAATCCCAATGGGAATCTGTATCTGTATCAAATGCTTGAATTTGAAGCGATAATTGGCTGAAAAACTTCCAGAATATGCTGTCACACATGAAAGCGTTGCAATACCTTACAAAACTATTTAGATAGAAAACGTTGGGAATTTTTGACTCACCCGTCAAATCTTGCCCTCCTTTTCACACTCCAGACCTTGCTACTTACGACTACTACTATTTGTTTCAATCACTGGGGAACAGTTTCTCTGAGATACATTTCACTTTTACTTTTAAACAACAAATTGATATTAATGTTTTTTAATATTCAAGAAAATCTAAAAGAAAGAACTAAAATTAATTACCACAAAATCTACGTTTTTATTTTGATGCATCGTATTAAATGTTGTACAGTATTTTGATCCCACTGAGCTTCGTAGTTATTTCAAATTGCTAGTATTTTTTATTGCCAAAAACTACAGAACCACTTCGTTTTAACTTTCTTTTTTGGAAAAGTTCAATATTTTTCAAGCGACCGAACCTGGTCACAATTAAAATGTTTCATATAGTTTTCTATTTTACCTAACTTCTTCGATACCAATCCATTGCCGCTTTTGACTAATAGCAGGTAACTAAATATAGCCAAAACTTTACTGAAGAGTAGTTACTCCAACCAAGAGATAGCAAACGTTTCAGCAATAATTTTTTAAAGACATTTTTCCAAACTTATCAATCATTTATGTATATGTATGTATGTACATACATATGTTTATTTTGAATAAAGGCAATGCCTTTAGTTTCAACATCAAAGTTTTTCTGTTAGCTGAATTCTGTTCTTACATAAACATGTTTTTCATCCATAATAAGGCAATTATTAAATTTCGTGCGAATTCATGCTTAAATTCATTTATTGACTAACAATTAGGACGAAATTGCTTAAATAAAAGAACTGGGAGTGTGATTGTATATATATCAAATAAAACAATAATTGAAAGAGAAAACATATTAACAAGAAACGACACAAAAGTGTTAAAAAATAGTGATAATCTAATTATATATACACGCAGAGAAAAAACATGGTTGTGGTAAACATAATGTATAGTAAGAGCAACATATTATGATAAGATTTATGATTGTAGTCAAAACATATTATGATGAATATAAGTGTCATAAAATATCACATTATGCTCAATTATCAATATAATATTTTAATATAATATTTTCTTGTTCATCATAACTTATTATTATAACATCATATCATAACCCAACATAAAATTGTCATACATGATCATATTACATATTACAAACACTAGTTAATATTTTTATAAATATTTGCGCACTTTTAACGTATATAACAAAAATTACATTTATTTTTAGTTATGTTTAATTGATTTTTTTTAAGTTTAAGATTATTTCTTTAATGTAAACTTTATTTAGTTCTTTTATCCTTTTTTTAACTTTTTTATTTTGTAGTAATTTTTAGTGTATTTTAAATACGAATTGCTCTTTTTTCAATTATTGAACAATTTAAATCCAAATAAATCATCCGCTATCAAGCAGACAAACTACTGAACTGATGCATAAGCATTCTACAAATGTTTAAAACAAAATATTATTAAAATTAAACATATTTTGTTGACATTTTAAACAGAATATGAGTACAAATATATAAACTTATCATTTTATAGTTATTTGTAAGTTTAAATAGTTGTAAATAATACATTATATTTATTATTCAATAGTTATGGTAAACATTTTTTAAACATAATTATGTTTCAGTAAATCATATTCAATTTTATAATTGCGATAAACATAAAAATGTTTATAGTAACTAAAATATTGTTAAAATAAAATTAAAATAACAATTATCTGTGTACCACAACAATATATTGTTACGAAAAACACAACGTAGTTGTCGTAACCATGTCCCACCATTTTTTTTATTTGTGTGTAGGACGTATAACTTTAAAATGTGGGACTATTCAAACTTGTTTGCTTCTATTTTGAAACATATACACACATTTATTTAAAGTATTGGCTATTGTTTGCTTTGACCATTTGCCATCTTTCTGAGAACATACTCGTATGGTTTCTGCTCCAAAAGAACTGCTAATCTAATTTTATAGCTATTATAATTTTATTATTTTTAACAAACAATCTATTTATGCCAAACTATGACAACGACAATTAGCTGAGCACCATATTTTGGGTAGAATATAGATAAATAATTATAATACGAGGGCGTTTCGGAAACTTCTTAGCCTATCACAGAAAAAGAACAGTTAGTTTTTCAAAAAACATTTTTATTTTTCAATATAATCCCCTGAAACTTCAATACACTTAGTCTAACGCTTATCTAGCAATTCCATCCCTAGATTAAAATAGTTTTTCTCAAGGCCTTCAAAATAGTGGTTGACAATTTTAAACCACTGCTTGCCAGCAAGGATTTTTTTTAGATTTGGGAACGGGTAAATATCACTGGGATCTAAATTAGGAGAATAAGGTGAGTGGTCAAGCAACTCGTATTTAAATTCCTTGATTTTGTTAAAACACTCTTGCGCGCTGGTGCGTTGTCGTAATGCAAAATTATTTTTTGTGTTGTAAGCCAGGACGTTTTTCTCGAATTTTTACATTTAAATGATCCAAAATGTTGCAATTGTACTCTGAATTTATTGTTTTACTCTTATGCAGATAGTCAATCAATAAAATACATTTGAAATTCCAAAAAAGTCCGTTGCAATAACCTTACCAGCTGATTGAATTATTTTTGCCTTTTTTGGTCACTTCTTCCAGCTTCGGTACATTGCTTGGATTGTTCTTTTGTCTCTAGAGTGTAGCTTTAAATCCATTTTATTTTTCTTAAAACGATCACGCACTTTTATTCGTCGATCATTTAATATCATATCATGCACTACTATTTCTGTTGTTGTTGCTGTTTTTGGACGTCCACTACGTGGTTCATCCTCAATTCTTGTACGACCACGTTTAAATTCAGCAACCCAATTTTTACTGTTTCATATGAAGGAGCACTTATTTTATGAATTTCTTTTCCCGATAAACCTTTTTTATTTAAATATTTAATGACATCACGAATTTATAGCTTTCCTATTGTAAAAAAATGTTTGTTTTTGTTTTTGGAATACATGTTTCTATATGAAGGAGTTGTCTGATCGAATATAAAATTAACATGTGTTTTTCTGTTCTTGGCTAAGAAGTTTCCGAAACGCTCTCGTACATGGGAATAACATCTTGTGAAAATAAAAATATTTTAAAACACAGTTTTGAATAAGCTTTTTGCTAAAGACAAACAATTTATTCTGTTGTTCAGTTCCTATTGCTGTCAATGACTATGTCTGTGGATTTTTTCGACATTTTTAAAATAACGTAGGTCGTAAATAAAATACTTAAGCCTGACTGTATATACCGTCAAAATGTATGTAATTTACATTTATATTTATCAAAGGAGTTTTTAACAAGAATGTTGTTTCAAAACAGGGCATATTGTAAGAAAATGAAAGTGTGATATTGTACTAGTTGACATATACAAAAGTAGTAAAAACTTTTCCAATTATTGCAATGAATTCAATTTCAATGGCGTTAGAAAATAGTATTGTACGAGTATGTTTAAAAAATCACTATGATTATGGTGGATCTGTTATAAAAATATTTCGTAAAATTGTAATATTTTTTCGGTCTATATATAAATAGTCTTATCTTCTATATCAGACCCACCTTAACATGCATAAATATATTAACGCCGTTTTTGCTCATATACTCGCTGTAGTGTTTAATTAATTGGTTGGATTTTGACCGACATTTGGTTTTCTGCTTGTTATGAATTATTATACTTTATTACTCAATTGGAACTTGCCAAAAAAACGCTACTTAGATGTTTTTCAAACAAAATAAAAATTCATGGTATCCACATAAATCAATTTTTATATTTAAATATTTATAGACTTTAATTGCTGTGGGAGTTAGCTCGCTAGATATTTAATTTTCTGTCGATTTTGCCATTTAATTAAAAAAGTTGTTACTGCAGACTGACGGGGTTGTTATGAGAACGCCCTAGTAGACTACATAAAAAGTCCATAAATTTGCAATTTCGTACCATATAATGTTGCTGTTATGTTTAAATAATCCTCAGGTCTTTTTTATACCTACCACTAAAAAGATGGCAGGTATATTAAGTTTGTCATGCCGTTAGTAACACATCGAAATAATAATCGTAGAACCAAAATCTATATATTCTGGGTATTTATAAGATTATAAGACGGTCTAGCTGTTGAAGATAATATAATGAAATTTTGCACACTTTATTTTTATTTTAAAGAGACATAAAAGGAAAGAAATTGTAGGAATCGGTCCACGATTTTTGATAGCCGCCATTCAAATATCTTCCCGAAATTTGGCTTTATGGTACATGTTTATAGAGAAGTCGTATCCATACAAAATTCTCTAAATATAAGTTTCATGCAAAGCGAAATCTCAAAACGAGTCCATATTTTGATATATCCCAAAAGTCCACTTCCGAAAACTACTTGAATGCTCATGTTTCTATTATAATTATCGCTATAAAGTTGGAGTTGAACTTAAATAGTCCATACATAAAAATCGTCACTCTAAACATTATGAATAACATTTGCGGAAGTCTCTAAAGGTACGGTCACATTTAGCAAATATTTGCCGAAAAAGACGTAACCATATATTTGAATTCGTTTATTTATTAAAAAAAAAAAAACAACAATTATTAAGTTATAATTTATTTGATGCTATTTGATCTTGCAAAACTCTTGTAAGAGTAAACAACGTCAAACAAATTTGTGCTAAAACTAGTGGTTACGCTTTTTTGAGTAAATATTTGCCAAATGTGACCGTATATATATATATTATATTAATATATATTATATATATTATATATATTAATATAATCTGAGTACTGAGAAATTTGGACTTGAAAGTTTTATTTTTTTTTTGGTTCTGGGGAAAATTTGTACCATTTTGAAAACTGGGTTAATGGTACCAATAATACAGTATATAGAAGTAGTGTTGTAAGAAGCGCTTGTTCGAAATATTGTAGTGGTATATTTGAAATAATTTTGGGAATATATTTAAAAATATTCGTACCCAGTTTGACCGTAGTCCCCATTTCACTTCGAAAAATGGCTGAAATGCTCATATATCTTTTATAAAAAGCATTATTACATTAAAATTCAACACAAATAATTCACATATACATATAACTCATCGTACTGAATTTCATGATAATAGGTCACAGTTGTCTAATGAAAACTACTTCATAAAAACTATTTAGCCCACACAGAGGTCCATATCGAACCGAAATTTTACACACATCAGTTATAAATATGTAAAAATTATACCATTAACTTTTGCTAAAGTTGGTCCATAAAACAAGCTCCAAAACTTTTGACGTTTAAAAAGCCAGAATCAGTTTCCTAGGACTTTTTGGTACCTACCTAATTTATTGTGTGTTTAGGTAAATCGCTTTATGTTACACGCTGCAAACATATAAACAAAGCAAAGTTTTGAAAGAAAGGGGCTTATACACATAAATTCTGGATTTTAACTGTAACATGCACATAATTCTTACAAATATCGCCATTATGATGAAATTCAACCAAAATAAATTGAAAATACGGTACAATATTTAATGACGTTCGCCCAATAATAGGCGATTTGTTGTTGGGTATATGAGTTTCGGCACAGCCGAATATAAACGCTTACTCGTTTTTTTTTTTTACAGATTTTTTTGATCATGATGACAAATGAGCTGCACTTTAATAAAATCCACAAACCGTATATTTTGTTTTGTTTTTTTTTTATAGATTTTAATCAGCGAGTTTTTATGCTGCTTTTATACATACCATTATTGGGTGGTAACCCAAAAAAACCAACAAATACAACAATAAATGACTTTGTGTAAAAAGTGTATATTTTTTTCGTGCGCTTGGAAAAATGAATAATTTTTCATTCATTAAAACACAAGTCTTTGGGGGAAAAATGAATAAGTGAAAACCCCAAGTAAGTGAGTTTTTATTGTGCAGGGGGTGTAATGATTTATTTTTTTATCCTTTTGTATATTTATAGTTTACCCTACTTTATCTAAAGAGGATAGTGTGCCACTTCAACCAGATGATCACCGTCATCATTGCAATATTATGACAAGTATTTGTAACAATATTATGCTTACTTTGTTTTTTTTTTTATTTATATTTATGATGGTGGTAGTCCTGTGAATCTCAAACATGTATATGATTGCTACAATCATGTTAATCGCAACTTTAACATTTTATGGTTGCCGCAATCATTTAAATAATTGCAGTGGCCATAATATTGTTAATATACTGTAACACTCTATTAATTCTCCGCGTGTTTTATTTAAACCTACAACAATTGCTTGTTGAACAAGGAAGCTTACACTAATAAGGTTGCTTCTTAAAATCCCGTTCTTATAAGGTTAGTATGGTTTCAAATAAAGTTTGTTTTGTTTTCTCTTAATTCTCGATGTTGCTAATTACAGCATAAAAACTTTATGGTTTCAATAATAATCCATAACAGTTGTAGGGTATCATAGGTTCGGTTTTACCTAGCAATAGTCTCTTACTTGCTTTATTTGTAACATACAGGGTTTTTCAATAAGAACTTTGGTTGCTTTAAAACAAAATGTTACAAAGTATTTATGTGAAAATCATTTAAATGGTTATTGCTTTGCAAAGCGTAACTTTTAATAATTGACAAATGATATCGGATAGATGTCCATCACGACCACGCATACAGATGTCGATTAAGGTCTATAAGTTAATCACATGACGGATTTTAACATACATATATCCATAACAAATAATGCAATAGTGTTTCATTGCATGATCGGGGCTTCCAATTGACAGCACTTTATTTATTAAGTTATGCGCTCAGGAAATTTGGGTTTTCAATGAATTTATTATTTCGGAAACCACATCTCAGTGATCATCATCAATAATAAGTCAAATTGTAGTTGTTAACATCTCTCGATATCCTGATCCACTCAACGCAACTTCGTTTGTAGACGAATTTTCGAAAATAATGGCTAAATCACGCCACGTACAGCATACAAAGGCTTCTCAGATATTGATCCTGGCTTTTCAGAATCTCAAATACGGCAATTTAGCTTGTTGTTTTATCAGCTGATTGTTTATGCGAATCTACGGTGAGGTGAGGTCAGTCGAGTACAATTCATACACCAGATGCTCCAGATGCAAAATTCTCCATATGATCATAGTGTATATCCCCAAATATAGCGGCTCACGGCTGCTATATTTTACTTAAACGACCCTGTCCGATAAGCGTTTTTGATGCCACATTATGTAGCTAGTCATCAAATTCATAATACCGGTCTCAGAATGACGATTATATACACCAAAAATATCACGAATTTTAAGAAATGTAGCTTTTACACAATTTTTGGAATGAATTTTTTATTATTTCAAAGCGAATTTAAATTGAATTGTCAAAGCCTACTGACTACTTTCATGTTATGCGAATATGCCCCTGGTGTAAAACAAAGTTCTGGTTGAAAATGCCGTTGTTAAAAAAAATGCATTATGCAGCTATACTTAAGTATTTTATTAAGGACTTTAGTTTGTTTTAAAGCATCTACATAATTATTAACAGTAATAGGTCTAGAAAAACAGAATAAATTATTTAGTTAAAAATTTCTTTCAAAATATTTTCATTTGCACAAGATACTATTTCCATGTTTTCTATTTTAAAACACTTGACCTCAATAATTTATCTTTAGTCTGCTCAGATTTGCTTTTCTCTATGTATGTACGTTATTGCAAATGTTGTTCACATTTAATACTTCTTTGTCGTTGACGTCCTTATCGTAGCTGGCATTTTGCTTAACTCTCTGTTTTATAGTTTTGTGTAAAATGCAGAGACCGCAAATAAGGGGTCCACTTATATTCTGAAGCTTATTAGCATTCATTAATCATTTAAGTTGCATTTTCTTTAAAGTAAATCAGTTTGTAGTAAGAAATTTGTTGATGAATCAATTCAAAATAAGACACTTTACTGCAATAATTTATCTATTCTACCCAAAATAAGCTTTTGACATGTATGAAATTGAGTTTGTTAGTTGCCTTTAATTGTTGTTGCCATAGTTTGTTTATTGAAAATAATAATAAATAACAGTCATTTAAAGTAACTTATTTTAAATGACTAAAAATAAGTGATAATTTCTAACAAATGGATTTAAGGTCAAGTTGTCAGTCATTGATAAAATAAAAATTTTTATTGTAGAATTAACAGAAAATATAACGCTATAAATCTAAAGTAATACCAAGGATTTTATAAGTCATAAGGATTTTTAAATGTCATCATCAGCAGAACAATAGCAATAACAATAAAGATGGAAATACAAAACTGACGACAACAATATAAAGTCTTAACAAAAACACTCTAAATTATATTTCAAATCAACTATTGTAAATTATGATTTATATATATTTTTTTTTCAAGTGGTAAAAAGTAATTGACGGGCAGGCAGTATTGCTGTTTAAAGATTTAAGTAGACTTTAGTTTTACCACATTCATTCATTCATTATTTAGACCATCTACTAATATGGGGCATAGAAAAACATACATTTAATTACTTTATTTATTTCTATTTCTAAGAAGTTTATACAATTGCTGTTGATGATGTTGTGCTATTACAAATTATACTAAATTGTGTTGTTTATAATTGTAAAGGTCATATGATGGTATATACATATGTGTTAACATTCTGAAATTCTGGGAAATTTTGCATTGGATGTGGATAGAATTTGTGTTGCTATCCATATCCACTTTTGAATAAAGTAACAAAGTAGTACTGGCAAGCACTACAACGTAGTACCCTACAACGATTGAATTTGTACAAAATAAATTTCATGAATTGAAGATCTGTTACCATCGGATTTCTTTACCTATCTTTGAGAATGAATCTTATCGAACTTTATTACTTTTGTTGATAAGAAATCCTATTAATATGAAGATGTTTTAACATTATAAAGTGCTTTCAATAACAAAAATATCTATAGGTGTAATAATTATAATTTCATGATTTTGAAATGTTCGTAATATTTTTTTTTTAATGCAAATTTGGTTGGCGGAGAATTAATCCCTCAAACGAAGTAGCAAATTTTACACCTGTGTAATAACACGACTTATCTGGCCTAGGCTAAATAAAGAACGGACGTTGTATGTACTAAAATTACAACGATCACAATTAAGCGACTTAGTGTCAGTAATTACTGGACAATGGAAATTGAGCAATCATGCCAGAAGATTAGGCCTTCCCTACAATGATTTCTGTAGGAGCTGTAAAGATGAAGAAGAGGAGGAAACAATCTCTCATATTCTCTGTCATTGTACAGTAATGGGCGCCATGCGTAACACCTTCTTGAGACCGTTTTTCAATAATCTATCTGAAGTATTAGACTTAAAATTAGACCGTATAAATGCCTTCATTAGGAATAGTGATTGACTATCATGATTTTAGACCCAATCCCCTCACTTGCAATGGAACTACTGGCTATTAGGTGGCTCGGAGTATTTTACTACATCTTTTCCTCTAAATTTGCGGACCCGATATCTTCATCTTCTCTTTACATTTTCTTCTCCTGCCTATCCACATCTACTCTCTATCAATCTCTACAACATCTATCCCCCTTCTGCTTTCTTCTATTCATTTCTTTTCAGGCAACATAAAAAGACCAACGTATGGACCTAAGTGAGCTGTACTAAATATGGCTCCCTGCTGACCTAACCAAACCTAATCCCTCAAATTGCCAGGCCATCTGATTCAATTAAGTCCCAAGTCGACCTATTCCTTTATATAGGAAGCTGGAGCGCTTAAATCTTTTATTAAAAACATTTATAGCATGTGACTAATGCAACACATTGAAACCCCGTAACGCGGTACAGATAGACGACGCCAAGCATTAACCAATGCAAGAGTGAAACGCATTGGGTGCCCCGAGAGACTTGGCGACAGTGTGCCGGACTATCAGCCAGGGGGTTGCTGGTTTGATTCTCGCCCAAGAATCTGTGTGTTTTCTGCAGAAAGCCAAAAAGCTTCGCAATTTGTGTTTGTTAATTAAAAAAAAAAAAATCTCTCGATGGCGGCGAAAAATGGACGGCCTGCACGTAACTCACGAAATTTTAAAATAACGGTATAAACGCATTTACAAAATTTTTACAAAATTTGCAGAAGAATTTTGTGTTGAGTTTTACATTCAGCATTATTATGAGTGTCGTTTTCTTTTTACGAAAACGACTCTTCCGTAATAGATTAAAGATAAAATTAAATGTATTTCTTTAATCTATTACGAAACATTTGTTGTCGTAAAAAGAAAACGACACGCATAATATCTTTGTCCTTACACTTGGATTTGTTTTTTAAGACCTCAGGTCCGCTTTCTTGATTATAAATTTGTTTAGGTTTCTGTAATGTATGTATGTATGAAAAACTATTTATTCTTTCCTTATTCCTTAGATTTGCAATACCTGAATGGTTTTATTTAGAAAAGCTTCTATTCCTGAATTACTAACAAAATTGCGGTAAATTTTTTGTTATTACTACGTCCTTCAACACAATCGAGAACAGGTTGCTGCAAAAGAAGTTCCCAATATCAGAAGCATCGTCTTCATTTCCAAGTTCACTTTGATTTTCGTTTTCTGTATCATTGGCAATTGCAAACAGATTTTTAAACTAATTCAAAAATTTGTTTACCTCAGTACTTATTGTATCACTATAGCTTTTCAACTGCCAACACTACACTAAAAAACAAAGTTCTGAAATGTACAGGCACAATGATTCGGCTTTTTATACAAGTTCAAGCGACCTACAGAACGATAATTAGTGGGGCGCAAATGCGAACGATATCGACTGAGTTGTTGTCGCTCGCTTAAATTGTTGTTGTTGTTGTAACAGCAGTAATTGCTGAGTTGACAGCCTTTGGCCGAGTGATATCGGGTCATTCCGGTGCGTAGAACCGGCTGTCGTGGGAATGTCGCTTAAATTGTCGATAGATATGCTGTGCCAGGCTGCAAATATACAGTTATAAATTATTTTACCCCCTGGCCCATGATGTCGAACGATAACGTTCGCTTAGATAAGACTTAAGACACAAACTTTTTATCGTATCTATTTTTTACTCAATCGCGTTTGTTTATTCCACAATCAAGTTTGTGTCTTAAGTCTTATCTAAGCGAACATTATCGTTCGACATCGTGGGCCAGGGGGTTAAACTCTTTTTCTCTTTTGTTTTGATTTTGCTGCATTTTTTACATAATAGTATAATAGTATAGGGCCTGGTTGGGCCCAGGTGTTACAAACATGAATAAAATTTTTTTGAGACTAATACCACGCCTACAGATACAAAACATTTTAAGTTTTTTTTTAAATTTTTTGTACAAATCAACTTCATTGATGAATTCATAAAAAATTAAGGGGCTCGGCTTAAGATATATAGTACAAAATTAAAAAAACCTTAAAAAATTCCTGGCCAGGCCCTGATTTTCTTTTAAGCGTTAAGTTGTACACCCAAATATATACCCTTCTATATATACATACATATATAAAGGCTTATGCTGAATTTATTGAGAATACTACGTCAAGTTAAAGGACTTGATTAGACTTTTTCAGGCATTTTAATAGAAATTTCAATGTAGTCATTTTATGAGGCATTAGAAATGGCCTTTACTGCCAATGACACGCGATATCATTAATGATTTCAAACACAGTCTTTAGGAAGGCCTCTTTACTGCATCTTTTTTCCGCTGCTGCTTAGTGTATAGACAGTATGTATGTGTTTGCACTATGGTCAATGTTCAATGAATATTTATTACACATGTATATGCAACAGATCGGTGTGTTTCTTCGTTTTTCTTTTTTTTTATTAACCATATTATATAGTTATAATTGATTGGTTTTACGTGCGAAATTGTACAACAAAGTGACCCAATAATTGATGGCAATTTATTTTTATAAACAATAATTTTCTTGTTGTAGCTGTTGTTGTTGTGGTATATGCTGAGTTGATTAACAGACATAAATATTTTTCTTTCACATTTCATGCGTGCTTTTGTGTTACCTAAAGGCTTTAAATATTTTTAATCCTCTTTAATAAGTTTCACACAATCAATATACTTTGAGTTTTCAAAAAATTTATTTATCCGCGATTTTCCGTTTGTTTAAGCAACTTAGTGGTTCTTTTTACCACTACAGGTATGAAATTGTGTATTTATGAGCATGATTGTATGAATATACTGTGAATGATAATATAAAGTAAACACCTAATATTGTTTCAAAAAAGAGTTTGATTATATATATTATAACGAAATTGTATTTAAATTTAAATTTAATAGTCGATATCAACATACAGCATGTTTATCAACAGATGACATGTCTATCGACACATAACTTGTTTAGCATTTGTAGAAGCTTTAATTTATAAACAATATTGAGAGCACCCTGTTATAAATATAGCAGAGCAATATGACAACATTAATTTTTAACGAGTTTGGCTGAATATTCTTGACACGAACATTCTAGACTGGCAGTCATGAACATTCTAGTATCTTACCTCCGATCCTTCCAGAAATTATGATTGGTGTACAAATAGACTAACAGGGCCAATCATGACGGGACAGTGTTTAAGAAAATTCGATGAAGGTCATACAAAAGGTCTACAATTTGCACGAGATAATAGTTTGATCATACTATACGTTTGCATGGTTTGAAATCGGGCAACATGCTGAAGGAATTGAAAGGCCACACCTCGTTTGTAAATGAAGTAACTTTCACTCCAGATGGTCACAGTATATTTAGCCCTAAAATGCTTCGTTCCTGGTTCACCATTTGGTTCATTTTTGGGGGAATTTTGACTCCAAATTTCTCAAACTTACTGTCATTGGAGAAAAGAATATTATTCCAAAAAATTTTATGCTCATTTATATATTTTTTATTTTGTCGAAATTTAAACGTTTATTTTGATTGTTCTTTGATGTAAATAGCTTCTTATGTGGCAATCTAACATGTGGACCATTTTGATGCAAATAAATTCTAATCGTACTCGCTTGCATGTTTTCCAAAAGTTTTCGTATTATCACAGCACTAGCTGTTGAATTTGCTCCTACTTCTGTTACTATAGCTCTTACTTCAGTTTTTGGTAGTTTTGGTTTGATATTGAAATTTATTAGAGATTTTGTTTACTTGTTTTTCGGAATTGCTTCTTATACCAAAGCTATCAGCAATTGTGAACCGATCTTCATAAAATTCGGTACAAAGACTTTTATATATATGTATATGGCGATATATTATGTCGAATTTAAAAATATATAGATATATTTAAGAGAGATATGAGTATTGAAATAACTCTCGGAAGTAGACCTTATAAAAAATAAATTCAACAAATTCAACAGTTTAACTTTGACATATACGAGCATATATCTATGAAAATTTTTTATCGTTACCTTTATTCATAACAGACTTGTATGGGGGCTATGAGAAATCAAGGACCGATTCTTACTATTTTCATCACAGTTTGTTATTTTATCGAAGAAATAACGTATACAAAATTTCATGCAATATATAATATATTTACCCCCTATTTCACGATGTCGAAAGATAACGTTCGCTTAGATAAGACTTAAGACACAAACTTGATTGTGGAATAAACAAACTTGATTGAGTAAAAAATAGATACGATAAAAAGTTTGTGTCTTAAGTCTTATCTAAGCGAACATTATCTTTCGACATCGTGAAATAGGCCATTAAACAATATTGCAAAAAACTGTTTAAACTGTTTGATGGTGGTTGTTACACATTTTAGTCCATAACTCTGTTTCGACTGAAGTGATTTTGATGATTTTTAATCCAAAACTGTTTAGGAGAATTATAAACGGGTTTTTGTAAACTTTGCTAATTTTGGATACATATTGTGGACGTGAGAGTATTTTACACAGCCAGACAGACAGACACAGCACAATCCACCTAGAATTCCATAAGGATCTAGAATACGTGTACTTTGTTGGGTTTCAGATGTTACAGATGCAATGATACATGAGCCTAGGGTGGAAAAAATTATAATTTGTATATGCGAATATCTTTTAAACTTTAAACTTTACGATATATGTTCTTATTCACAGGTTTATAAGAGGTTTATAAAGTAAATTTTGTATGGAAATTTGCTTTGTAAACCTTGTAAGTTGTTGTAAGTTTTTATGTATAAGGGGGATAGTATATAGCTATGACTAAGTTTTTTTTTATTTTATCGTCTAGTTAATTATATAAATAATACAATCTTTAGCATCTAATCACAGAGAAAGAATTGGGAATCATTTAAACTTGTTCACCAAGATGTTCTACTTTCAGAACCTGTTTCACCGACCTTGGTGATAAATTCTACAACACTTGTTCTATAGTCAAGTAAAATATTATTGCAATCGAAAGTAATATTTAGATGAAACAGATTTATTTCCTTTCTTAACAAATCCCCAAATATGCCTTATTAAAGATACGACGGATGATTTTAGAAGAAACTTTTCAGTCTGCTTTTGTTGTTCATATGCATCAGCATACAATATGATACAATGAGAGATAATACCAGTCAAATTAATGAGCTGCTACACAGTTTTTTTTAAGTAATCCATCAATTTTGTCTTTAGCAATCCTATCTTCATATTAACAAGTACAAGTACTCGTACATGTCATTCTCAATATAAATAAACTTTAAGTTTAAAAAAACCACGAAAAGCTGATGGGATAAAGAGTAATTATTACAATTACCCAAGAAAATGTGTTTCATGGTACTTTAATTGATGTCTGTCCTTGTGTGTATTCATTGCTTGCATGCAGATCTTCTTTCTTTATTTAATGATGTTGATTAATGATTTTCATTTAATTGATTTCCATAGCATTTTCCTTTGAATATTTCATCTCAATCAATATTGGATATTTGATTAAATGGGGTTGAATTATCATCTCTGATGACCAACATTATTGCCAATTACATTTACATGCATTTATTCCCAGATAATATGATATTCGAGAACGGAGTCTAGAGCGTCTTTTTCAAAGAATCTTATTGGCTATTGTGTGTACTTTAGTTATGAAGGTAATCAGAAGCAAATTAACTACAGTTACTGAATAACAAGAATACCTGTTAAGTTGTACAGCCACCTGTAGCATTGTGAAGTGGTAAGGAGCTAACTTGGGTTTTATGAGAAACTTACAGCATTTTCTTTGTGAATAATTAACAGTCATATGGATTTTTAAAATTTTTTAGTATGTATTGTATTTATTAAGTCAAGTTAAATATATTTTCTTAATGATTTCCATATTATTTATTTGTTTGAGTATTTCTCAAACACTTGTGACCTTTAAATTGTCTAATCTAGAATATAATAGTAAGCTTGAAAGGTTTACAAGAAATAATGTCATCAGTCTGGCAAAATCTTTCAAACAGATAAAAGAAATAATGAGGTATAACTGAGTTTAAAATAATAGCAACCATTTAAATGAAAACCACTCAATATTTTTTGTGTAAATATAGTTAAATCATTGTAACAAAATATATGTTCTTTTTAAATTAATTTTTAACAAACTTGAACTGCAAAGCTTTTTGGCTGCTCTTCAAAAAACACCCAGAGTCTTTGGCGGGAAACGAACCCGCAACCCTCTGACTGATAGTCCAGCACATTATGCCCTATCTAGTGGCGCATCCAGATGCTACTGTTTACACAGATAACCTTTTAAGTCTGCATCATGTAATTCACATAAAATTATGGTTTTCCTTGGGGCATCACACAGTTACTATTTTTCTTAACGCCACTGTTGAATGTATTAACATTACCTGGTTGATGATGATAATGATAAATGATACTTCATTATGTGTCATTGATTTTTCCCATGTACTAACAAGCTGCAAAAGAAACAAGTAAGAAAGTATAGTCGGTCAAGCCTGACCATATAACGCTCTACATCCAGTATATGTATAAAAACCGTTTTTTAGAAATGGACGCTTTATGGCAGATATCACGTATTTATGGACCGATCATCCAAAAATTTATTGCCATGACTTGACTGTGTGTATAAATATTATGTATGTTATACTTTATCGCGATATAAATAGTTTTAAAAGATTTATGGAGGTTAAAGTGAATTACGGTGAGGGTCGACTAATTATGGACCGACCATTTTAATATTAGGCGTCATCTTTTCTGTTTATATGAAGCTTATTTTGATTGAATTTTATTTGGAAAGTGTTTTTTGGAAGTGGGCCTGTATGGTCAATTATGAACCGATCTGCAAAAAATTTGTTGATGACATTAAGTTTCATGTACAACTTGTTCTTGTTGCAAAAATTTGTTGGTATACGTTTATAAATCAAACATTATGACCGATAAACCCCTATTTCGGGAGGACATTTGTATGAGGGCTAGGTAATATAATGTACCGATTTCAACTAGTTTCAATCCCAAGCGTCCTTGGACCCAAAAAAAAAATGCGAACTGTACTCTGCGCACAAGGTTTACATGGATACCCAGCCAGACGGGTGTCGACTAGAACATAACTCTTAGTCGATGAGGATTTTGGGTTTCTAAAATATCCTGCAATGAAATATCCAAATCGTAGTGAAAACCCCACTGTGGTGGTGTAGGGTATAACAACAAATACAAACAAATAAACAAACAAACATCATCCAATCATTGTCAAATAATTCTGCTGAAACTCATATAGAAAAAGTTGATATTAGAGTAATGATTGCTGAAAATGTCAAGCTGATTATATATATGTACAGACATATATATTTTCTATCTTTTGAAGTTTTATGATGGTATTTTACAAAAAACCAGTAATAAGCTGAAAAGCGTGTGCTGGAATACATCAATGACAATATATAACAATTTTTGATTCCAGCTAATTTTCGTAGTTTGGAAATAAAATTATGTGTAGTATTACGAAATACTTGTTGACGAATAATAATGAGTCTTTTGCAATTTACTGAGTCACTGAGTTTGGTTAATTAATGTTGTAACACGATGGAGATATAATCTTTGTACGGAGTTTTATAACAAAATTCTTATATACAAATAGATAAATATTTATGTCAAATGTGGAAGTGAATATTAATATACTCGTACATAGTAGAATTTTAGAAAATATGCTAATGAAATTATCTTTATACCAAACTTAAATTTAACTTAAACAAACAATAAAGTTTTTTTATTTTAATTATTAGCAAACACAAACTGCGAAGTTTTTTGGCTTAATTGCAGAAAACTCTCAGAGTCTTTGGCGGCAATATGAATCCGCAACCTTCGCCTAGTCTATCGCCTAGTCTATCGGAGCAAACTAAAGTATAGTTACTCAAGCCCGACCACCCAGTATATGACAGCTATGACTTATTGTGGAAAGATCATCTAAAAATTAAGCGACATTACTTCTGTGCATATAAAGAACTTTTGTGTTAAATTCTATCTGTGTATTAAATTTTTTTAGACACCAACATTATTCAGAGATTTGTGAACGCTAAAGTGATTTTTAGCTGCGAGCCTTACATATGTAAATGGAAACAGCATCATTAAATTAGGCAGAATGTTATGCATATAAATGAAACTTATTTGTATTGAATATTATTTGGATGCCAAAAATTTTAAGAGAGTTATGCTCTTCAAAGTAATGTTTGGCGACGGGTGGGAGATCAATTATAGACCGATCTGCACAAAATTTGTAGATGTGATTAGGCTTACAACAAAGTTGTTGAAAAATGTGTTTACTCAAACATTTATAGCCGTTCAGCGATCTCGAACGATAACGTTCGCTTAGATAAGACTTAAGACACAAACTTTTTATCGTATCTATTTTTTACTCAATCAAGTTTGTTTATTCCACAATCCAGTTTGTGTTTTAAGCCTTATCTAAGCGAACGTTATCATTCGAGATCGCTGAACAGGCTATTATATTTTTTTTGTTTGTGCATAAATCAAACATTTATCACCGATAAACCCCTAATTTAGGAGTTAATTTGTATAGGGGCTAAGTGAAATAAATGACCGATTTCAACCAATTTTAATCCCAACCATCCTTGAGCCGAAAAATATCATATTTCAAATTTTATGGAAATATCTTCAAATCGCGCAAAAGATTTACAGACGGACGGAGAGACGGACATGAATACAATGACTCAGGAAATGATTATGTGTCGATCGGCATAACTTAAGGTGGACTAACATTTATGGACGTTACAAACATTACATTTTTTGACGATGACATTTTTGAATTTCAAAGTGCGAAAATACGTCTTGTGAAATCTACAAACAATATGAAATTATTGTTTAACTGAAAAGCTCTTGAAATTGGCTGGACAATTAGAAGGGATTATTAAATAATTTGCGCCGAAAGCTTATCAATTAGATTTTGATACTCAGAACAATTTAACAAACAATATGACAAGAAAGGAATGAAACAAAAGAATTAGGAATTTTTTCTTATGCAAAATAATTTATTTGAACAAAGGATTTCTTACCAGTAGAGGAGAATTCAGTGAACAGATGAACAGTGAGTGTATCTAGCCGAAAATAAGTATCTACGATATTTTTAGAACCTTTTTATTGTATTTAGTACTTTATGACAACTGCAACACATAGCTTTCTGCATTTATATGCATTAAGAAAAATTGCAGTGTTGTTTTGGCGTAAACAATTATTTTAATCTCTTTTGATACAAACGATAGTTAGAAAACGTTTTTCAAAGATTGTTCTGATAGCTGCTTATCAAATATAATAGAAGATACAGGAAAACAAACAATGGTTTCTATATACAACGCCGGTTCTTAAGTGAACCTTGTCATCCTTATAAGTCATCCCTGTAAGTTTTATTTTAAGTGTTTTATTTTAAATTAAAAAAGATCTTCCAAATAGAAATTATTAAAACTCCAAAGAAGTAAAAGTACCTAACATTTAGAGTAATCAAACTATTCGATGTTTCTCTTGTTCAAATAAAGCGAATTATATTTGACTCCGACTAGTTATGCACATGAATCAGCTGAACACTAGAACTTATAATTCAATCATTATAATCGCAGGTCTACTGCTATTGAAACAATATACAAAATACGTCTCTTATACATTAAGGCCAAGATGGACATTGGTGGATCACTGGAAACAGTAATTTTAAAAGAAAAATAAAATAAGTTATATGTGTTTTATCAGTCATTTTCAAGTTTATGTGATAATAAAGTTTTTTTGCTTACGAAGGTTAGACCAAAGCTGCAGAGTTCTTTCTCGACCATCACAGCGAACCTGCAGCGATATTGTTCGAAGCGAAAATAGGCCGAAAAACGAGCAGAATAAGCGGCCGGACATGAAAGCCTAATATTTCATCGGCCACATGTAGCAATACCTATTTAAATCTATAAGAAAAAAGTAGTTGGAGTAGTTTGTTTCACCCGCCTTGTAGCCCAAGCCTTGTCACGTCCGACTACTCGTTGCTTCGATTGCTACAGAAACCTCCCTCGTGAATACTCTTCATTTCAGAACAAGGTATCTGAAATTTATTTTATTTGATCTTGGCCTCAAAAAATGAGCGGAATCCATATGTTGCCAAAAAGACATATATGAGTTTATTTTATACAAGTATCATGCAACCTAATTTTGAGACAATGGGTCCATTATTAGCTCCCCTTTCAGACCTACTACAAAAAAAAAATATTTTAAAGAAAACTGCTTTTGCTTATATACTCGGTGTTGGATGTTGTATAGTCTAGACAATACTTTCTTACATGTATATGCAGTGGAAAGCAAAACTGTCCAGATGTTTTGCTTTAAGGAAGTCAGGTATATGTATTTTGTTTATTTAATTGAACCTTATTCTAAATATAAAGCACAAACACTCACATACAGTGTTCCAAAGAATAAAAAAAAATAAAAAAAAAAAAAACAAAAAATACCATTGTGAAAACTATATTTTTCTAGACAAATGGCACACTGAAATGCATTTTCTGACCTGCCAAGAGCGTCATCAGCAATGTTTATTGTCCAAGATCTACTTGTAAACATCATCTATTTAACTCACACAATGGCGCATATTCAGAAATGATATCTAAGTTGAAACTTTTTTAAGTACCAACTTAAGTTATTCTTAGTTGATTACTTGCAGCACGAAAAGATACAACTTAATTATGGGTAAAGCTGTAACTAAATGCCAACTAACAAATACATTTAAGCAACAGCTGATTGATTTTATTTCTTGTCTTCGATGATGTTAACATATTTGGCCACCAATTCTTTAAGTAAATACATATTTTTTTCTAACAATAATAATGAACTTACCTCATTTTCTTTGCTAATTGTGTCCATTTTGACAAAAAAAAAAATCACAGAAAAAAAAGAAAACAAAATGAGGTTTATTTTGTATTAAATCTTATGGAGCGTTGTAGGGGATTTCAACAAATTCGTTAAATCGAGGAATTCGTTATAGTGAGGGTCGTTATATCGAGGTTTGACTGTATTATTTAAAAAAAAAAATGAAAAATGAACAAGCCAAATTAAAGATTTTCTCTATTATAATAAATATAATAAACTTCAACATAGTATTCTATAAAAATTAACAAAAAACAAATTCACTACTCGGACTTTTGCTCGGTACAAGAAATAAACATTATCACGATATTGCGTTGTTAAAATGTAATGGTATTTCACCCGTTGTTTTTTTTTTTTTTTGTTTCGATCTCGTTATCAAGTTTTTATTGCTCTATTTGTGCATTATTGTTTGACCTGTGAAGTGATTAACTTGATTTTTAAATAAAAAATTAAAAGATCTTTAAAAATGATAAAAACGCCAATTGATATTAAAAACAATGCGATAAATTTGTTGCAAAACAATTGTCATGCCGTAAAATTGCTGAAAAATTAAATTTAGGTAAATCCACGCTAAATAATATAAAATAACGGCGTAATGTAGCTTGCACTAACAACCAAGGGGGTCGACCAAGACTGCTTTCTGATGGTGATGCCCGCCAGATTGAACGTTTGCTACATAAGAAGGACATCAAGACCCCGAAAAATGCTGCAAAAAGTATTGGTAAGGATGAATAGAGTAAGCATTAAATAGAATTGGCTTAGTAGCCTGTGTGAAAAAAAGCCAGCATTTTCCATTAGAAATGTGAAAAAACTGTAACTGTATTTCTGTAAAACCCACAAAAAATGAACAATTGATGACTAGAAACGGGTTATTTGGAGCGGCGAAACGAAAGACAATCGATACCAGTACAACGGAAAAGAATACTATTGGCATAGGCCGCATGAGCACATCCAAAAGCACCATCCTTAATGCAATATATCAGGACAGTTTTGCTAATTTTTTTTAAGAAATAAAAAAATAGTTTAATTTAGACAAGTTATTTATTTATGCCGAGATCTTGTTTCAAAATCATACATCAACTTGAAAACACTAAAGTATTTTGTTAAACATATAATCAGATTATAATGTTGCATGCAATATAAATGAGCACTTACACACACTATCATATACATATACACATAGATATTTATCACAATAGTTGCATCAATAAAAACTTATTTTATGATGATGCAAACAAATATTAAAATTGCAACAAACTGCAGTTTATATGTAACGAGAGAAAAAAAATCATAGTAAATATTTAATAAAAGATCTAAAACACTATTTTAATAGCAACACATGAAAAAAGCCATAGCAAGCAACATTTTTACTATCAATAGAAAGAAATACTAAAGACAACATTACTGACTGAATCAATACTGTAGATAAAAAATTGTATAACGACCGGTTTGCGCAAAGCAATGAAAATCAAATAAAAATGTCACATAATGTTAAAGTTCATTTATACTATTTTATTTTTCTCCAAGGATATGTGTTTATGCATTTAAAAGTTGTGTTGTACTGCAACATTAAATAAATAAAGACAGCTGCAAAGAAGTGTTATCAGTTGAGATATTTATATATTTAAAAATAAATGCTGAAATCGTTTATGTAACAGCATATTTGCTTTGCATTTGTAGATTTTTTCTGCAACTCAAATTCTATTTTATTTTATTTTATTTCATTTCGGTTGCATTTTTGCCACTACCTATTGTGTGTCAAATATAGAAATCGAATATCCTTCCCTGATTCTGTACATTTCAGTCCGAGTTGAGTGAGTATAACTATTTATATTTAAATATACAACCGTACATATATGTATGTTTGAATTGTGTTCGAAATATTGCAAGGGTTACTTTAATTCTTTTTGCATTTCTGTAGTTTTTTGCTTATTTGCAATTTTTATAGAAATTTACATTTATTGTTCGTCTTTATTTGAAAGAATATTCAAGTTACATATGCATATGTAAAGTATGTGCTTTATTATGCTTTATACACATAAATGTATCTCCTGTAACTTATAAACGTGGGATGATCAAAAAATTTTAAAGAAGATTTATATTAAAACTAGCTGGCTGGTTTAAATAGGAAGATGTCTAATATTTTACGTAAGTTGTAAGCCTTAAGATGCTTAAGGATCATCTTAAAACTTTTCGCTCTTACCACGTGAACAGATCTAAAAACTCTTTCTAACATACCAGTGCACACTTTTTTTTCCATACTACTAAAAAAATCACCATGTGGTCTCTTAAATGACATTCTATTTTATCGAAACAGAATTCAGCTGTAAAATATGCAAATAAAATAAAAATACATTGAACAGTAAGGAACCACATCAGGATGTAAAATAAATGAAATAGAAATTTATAAAATTTTTGTTTCCATAACAATATTGAATTATTTTTTCAAATATGTATATTGTATATTTTGCTTGGTAAAATAAAAAGCCTGTAAGTCAGAATTATAAAGCAATATTTTTTGCGGCAAATTGTATTTATTTATGTGAATATATTAATTGTAGGTAAAAAAAAAACTTATATAAACAGGTAGAATAACTGCAGCCTTGCAACTTGTTTTTATTTATTTTATATTTTATTTCATTCTTTTTTTTATTTATAACTTCCATTATGTGAATGAAGGTTTATATAAGTTTGTCATTCCGTGTGCAACATTGTGAAATATTCATTCAAGTCCGTAAAAAGTATATATTTTTTTGACTATTATGATGTTGTCAGCTGAGCTATATTCGTCTGTTTCGTATCCAAAATGCATAATCAAACTTTCCATAAAAGTGTTTGCCATTGTCCAAAGCATATTGTAAATCAAATCGGTGTAGTAAAACTAGAACCATAGATCGAAATGTGAGGCAACCTCCAACAAGTTGACGTTTTTTTTTTTGCTTGCACCAGCACTAAGGAGACGACCCCCTCTCATGCAATGCATTGTATGGGAACTAGAAAAATAGGTTATGGAAGAGAGGATAGAAGGAGTAGTGTTTGTAAATATTTGATTTGAGTATTCCTATATTTCCTACTAGTACTCACAGATTACTACAGTCTTATCTATTGGATCGTTTATTTAGGGTCAAATACAGTAATTATGTGACAAGTGATTACGAAATCAAAGCGGAAGTTCCACAGGAGAGTGTTATCGGACACTTTACTTGATATACACCCCTGATTTGCCAACGAGTGAAAAATTAACCATTTCTACATTTGCACACGACACTGCTATTGTTAGCTCACATATGGATTCAAGTGTGGCATTCAGAGAACTCGATAATTATCTCAGACGTATGGAGATGTGGTTCAAAAACTGGAGAATATGTGTAAATGAATCCAAGAGTGGACATGTTACGTTCACCTGGTTCAACTAAAAATATGAATAACCCATAGTCTGATAATATCATATACATCTGGATAGACACCTTACCTGACGTCGCCACATAGAAGCCAAGAGGTTCCATATGAGACTGAAATCTTCTTATCTGCACTGGCTAATTAACGACCAACATCAATTAAGCCTTGATTGTAAAGTCATGCTGCTAAACCCAATTTGAACATATAAAATTCAATTATGGGCAGCTGCAGGTAATGCCAGTATTGATCTTATACAAAGACCCCAAATCGAAAATGCTTAGAACCATGACGGGAGCACCATGGTACATAAGAAATGAGAACATTCATTTAGATTTGGAAGTACCATTGGTTAAAGATGAATTCAGAAAAATTCGTGAGAGATATATCTTGAAGTTGCAAAACCATCCGAACCCGCTTGCGTAATGTGTTGTGCAATTCACTGTCTAGTCGACCATGAATGGATGAGCCCTGACTGAAGAACATGTATTACGCAAAAAACTACGTGTTCCCTAATTTCAGCAGAACACATTCCATTATATTATCGATAGAATAGTGAAACACAAACCATATTGCGGCGATGCTCCAATGAATCAATAGAGTTCGATACCCTACTGTCTGTAGCGTAATTGATTAGCGCATTTGATCAGTAAGCATGAGTTGGTATTTGTAGCATGGGTTCGATTGCCAGCCGTTGCCACTCAAACAACATCAGTTTCTGATAATTATTAGTTTTCTATCTAGGTTAGGTTAGGTTAGGTTAGAAGGCCGGTGTGAGTTCCATTGTGAAAGTTTTCTATCTATCATAACTAATATTTATCACAGCGTCCTCCTTCGCTGGTATAGAATTAAAACGCTTCCGAAGTGCTGCAATGCTGCACTAAACACAATCATAAAGCGCAATTGCAGAGTTGTGATATAAAAAGCCTTCTTCTTTCACCACCTTTACTTCTTCAACTATCCCCTTTTCAAAAAAAGTAACGCAATTATATATAGGAATATTAATGTGTGGTACTTCTTTAAAAAAAAAAAAAAATAAAGCATCTTTGCCCTCTCATGTACGCGGTCGAGTAACTCCAAAATAGACTTCGAAGCAGCGGCCCATACATGAGAGTTGTATTCTATTTTTGGTTAAATATAGGTGGTGGAAATAGTAAGGAGATCAGATGGAGTGAAGTCATTCCTACACCGCTTTAAAAAACCAAGGCTTTTGAACGCTTCTTTTGACAGTTGAATTAGTTGTTTGTTCCAGCGTACATCACATTGGATTCTTATGCCTAGATCGCCAAGAGCATCTGATTCCTTAATATTTATGTATATCGCCCACAAAAACAGATAAAGAAACATGATCTGTCGTACGTTTGTATGTTAACATACAACATTGTGTCTGACGTGCGTTAAAATCGACTCTATTCGCACAACCCCATTTTGTTTTGATTTCTTTTAATGGAAAAAATGTCGAATTTTGAAGAAAATATTTTTTTTACTTCTGTTTATTTATTGTATCTTTATTAAAAATAAACTAAAAATAAGTTTTTCAAATTACTTAGTCCAGCCAATGCCAAAATTCTGTGACCATTGTTTGTTATAAGAATTAAGTAGACATTTTTGCTTCTTATCGTCGGCTCAGATACCCTGTATCCCTTTTTCTTAGTCGAATATAGCCACTATTAATTAATATGTTGCGGTCTTATGGGTTTGGGTGTACTTTAAGCTTTTTTAAGTGTTTTTCTGCATTTTATTGGATCTCAGTTTTTACCAAAGGCACATTTAGGTCTTTATGGATATTCTAATTTTTTATATACCACGGGACAATTGTGATCATTCGTAACAATTTGTTTTGGCGTGTTTGAATTCTGTCTACATTTGAAGCTGAGGTAGTTCTCCATAGCTGTATTACAAACACCTTATAGGTTTTATGAATGAGTTGTAAAGCAAGGGTTTGCAATCTAAACTCAGCTTAGAGTTTCTGCCAATGAGCCAATTAATTTGGATGAATTTCAATTTCATTTGAATCAATTTTGCATCTATATAGAATTTCCATGTAAGGCGTAGATCAAGGTGTATACCGAGGTCACTTCGGATTGTTGTTTTATTGCTGAATTATTGATATAAATGTGTAAGCATGATTCTCTGCGCAATGTAAAAATTATGTGTGTGCATTTCTGCTCATTAACTTTTATCCTCCATTGCTTTAACCAGTTTTCTAATTCAAATATATGCTTTTGTAGATAGTGTGATGCTACTTGAGGGTTTTCATGAATGCTTAGAATTAGCAAATGTAGATGTGTAAGTAAGATTGTTTGTTGGCATATCAGATGTGTATATCAAATATAAGAAGGCTCCCAGGATACTTCCTTGAGGTAATCCTGCTACAATGGGTTGTGCGGAGCCTAAGAAATCTCCTTCTTTAAGCTTAAGTGTTCGACCAATTAAATCACTTTCCAATAGCTTATGTGTGTTTATGGGTAAATTTAGTTTCAACTTGTATATTAGACCATCAAACGCTTGAGAAATGTCAATAAAAAGAGCAGAACAATATATTTTTTTTTTAAATGTTATTTTACGATATTTACAAGTCTATGAGCTTGTGCGATAGGAGTGTATTTTCATGATGATTCGGAATGCAATTATTTTCAATTAAACTCGGTTACAACTTGTTCATGAGCTTTTGCTCGAATAGTTTTGTATATAATCATGGTAACTAGTGAAACCTTCCATTCTGGTGGCTAATATTGAAGGCGTAATATAGCGTTGAAAATAAGAAGTATTGTCTTTATTGCTATCCGGGATAGCTCCATAAGCATCTTCTTACTGATTTTGTCATGCCTGGTGATTTCTTACAGTTTAAATCAATCGAACTCTCGAATCTCAAAACGTCAGTGTCATTTCTTGTCCAATCACAACTTAAGTTTTGCAAGGAAATATGCACGATTTTCTTTCTGTTTTGATAGAATTTTATTCAGGCCTCTTGCAAATATCTTCAGATTGATTACAGTTTTTATCTAAATATTGGCAGTTATTATAAAAAAATAAAAATTAGCAATTAAAGCTTCTGCAATGTGGCTGGATATTTTATGAAGAATACATTAATTAGCAATAGAACGAAATAAGAAATATTGAATATTAATCTTACAGTTCTTACAGCAGTAAAGTTGCTGTAATTTTCTTAAAGTTATGTGCAGGACATTTAAAATTCGACTTAGCCGAATGTAGCATCATTTTCAATCACGAGTGTTTTGAAAAGATTTTATTTTGATAAAATCTACATTTATATTTGTGTATTTATTGTCTATTTAGAATTAAATACAATACTATTTTATCATGGGAAACATAAATAAACAATTGTTATTAAGTTTTTATTTCTGTTTGCATTGTGTTTTCTTTGTTTATTTTTTTTTTTTATTTTCAAATATAAAACTAAACTCAATTATATAAACTGGCATTAATTTGTTCATTGTCTGACCCAATGTACAAACAGAACAAAACGAACACGCAACAAAGCAACACATAGTCCAAGAACAAATAATATTGTATAAAAATATAAAATGGTATTCTATTAATGGTTGTGTCACCATTACAAAACAACAACTATTAAAAAAATATTTCCTTTGGTCTTTGAGAGAGCTTTCATTTTCTTAAACAACTGGCACACAATGCAAACCACAGATAGCAAACTAAAAGTTGTTGGTATAAGGCAACTTTACAGAAGCGGTATAAATTGTGTTTAAGCTGGTTTTGTAATATAAAGACAAGAGCATAGAAGAATTTATGGCACATTATTTAGTATTGTCATTAAGAAATAATTCTTGTTTCTATCCCTACAATTTATACTTATACTTTAATTTAATTGCCAAATATTTCCAACTATGTTGTGTTGTTTCATCACTGTAAACATCATCATAAGATAACACAAAATATACAATTAAAGACCACTTAAACAAAAAAATAAATAGTTTGTGTCTTTTTGTATACAAAAGAGCACGAATAATAATAAAAATAAGAGAATATAAATAAAAACCATTTTATTTTTTAGAAACTCAAGACACAGCACAAACATCTCATAATGGAAAATATATTTCTAATTGAAAAATTTTAAAACCATTTTCTTAACAATTATAATAAAATAATATGTTTGTTAGAAATAACCAAAAAATAATTTTTTGTATGTCCCCGTTTACACAGTCGAACATTTGGAAGAACAACATTTAGCTTGCTAGAAAATTACGGGTGGGGAAGAGCGAATCAATTGTGAGTTCAGTACTTGGTGAACATGCTTTGCTGACATTTTCTTTGCTGGAATTTA
The DNA here is from genome assembly GCA_916048285.2 of Bellardia pandia. Taxonomy (NCBI): domain Eukaryota; kingdom Metazoa; phylum Arthropoda; class Insecta; order Diptera; family Calliphoridae; genus Bellardia; species Bellardia pandia. The sequence continues at coordinate 88,860,490 of OU696531.1, read as the reverse complement.
CTACAAGTTATTACACAACACGAATAAGAGAAATGTTAAAAAAGCAAATAATAATGAGATGTGTCTGACAACATTGTTCGACAGTGTGACCGCGAATGAAAAAACAAGAGAGAATTCCAGATGTTTTTCTTCCAAATGTTCGACTGTGTAAACGGGGACCTAGTCAAACAAATGATAATAAAATTAAACAAATTCAACAAACTTATATGCTCAGGTGCACTGGATCTTGGCTTTTACCGAAAAAGTGTACAGAAACGGTCTTCACTTTTTAACATTTCATATTTGTTACTATGCGTATGATTAATATTGAAATTTCTATAAAAAAAAATTATCATACGTCACATATGATAATACTATACATTAAACAAAGCCAGCATATGTGACGTATGAGTAACATTATCCCGCTTTTTAACCCATTGTTAATGTACCCTTTCTCTTTCAAATAAACCCAAAGAAAACAATCTGGGGCGGTTAAATCTGGTGAACGCGGAGGCCAATTAAAATCCCTTGTACGCGAAATAATTCCTTCTCCAAAGATGTTCCGTAAAAGAGCCATTGTTTCCCTTGCAGTATGCGCTGTGGCTCCATCTTGTTGGAATCATACTTGCGGATGGTTTCTTATTGCTGGCCTTAAAAAAATTTGCCAACATTGTCCGATATCTCACACCATTGACGGAAATGGCGACCCCGCACACTGTGTCCACTGCGGCAATAAATCAATTTAGACCTGCTCTCCGATTTTGATGAATTTTGCACAGATGGTTAAAAACTATCTAAATCACATGTGTGGTAAAATTCATGCAAATATCTCAATTGGTGTTCTGTCCCGAGCAGCGCAAAGTTGAAGTATTTGAACAAGTCTCAAATGTGATAGTTTTCTATGTCATATTCAAAAGCTTGTTACTTATAAACTATACACCGAATGTACCTTATAAGTATTTTTCCACTTAAAATAGACATTAAGCATTATGTAAATTAAAAAAAAAATTTAAATAATGAAAAAAATAAACATTTATGATTTTCCGTTAGATTTTTAGTTGTGTGCGAAGCAGTGCGACACATGGAGTCCTATACCAAATTAAAGCTGAGAGTCTCAGCTAACTGACTAAAAAAAACCTGCGCATATTTGCGCGCCGCCGAATAAACAATGAAAAACCAACCAAAAAATTACAGTAAAATATATGCGTTATGCGCTATTTTACGCGTGCAAAAACAACTGCGCATTCTTTCTTCCTTTGCCGTACACGTAGCCGGTGCCAATTTGCAAGCGAGAAATGCGAAAAGTTCATTGTAAATTTAGAACGAAATTGAAGCTTAAAAAATTATATTATCACGAAGATGTCAAAAAGTTGTTAATAAATGAAATAGAGTGAAAGTGACAAAATTTTTGTATTAGAGTTGTATGGTGGGTGGGTGTTACAGTGGGCGGATTTTCTTCATATTTTCAAAACAGCATTTAATAGATCTTATATGCATTTTTGCGAAAAATAAACATTCAAGTTACAAATTTACAGAAGATATGGCATTTTTTAAATATCGTTTGTATGGGAGGTGGGCGTAAAAATGGGCTGATTAAGTTCATATTTTCAGGAGCTCATTCAACATTTATAATATTAACATTTTATGAAAATTGAGTTGATGTGTTTAAAATCATGGAAGTTATGCCACATTTTCTATTTAAGTTGTATGGAAGGTGGGCGTAAATGTTGGCGTATTTTTGTAAAAAAAAACTAAAATTCTTAAACCATTGAAAATAAATGTGTGCAAAATTTCATGAAGCTTCGCAACCTCCTTGATTTATGGCCATTAAATACACAGTATAAAATAAGCACTAATTATCCTTTCCGATGAAACACCGCACCAAATCGTACATTTAGGTGGTTGTAATTCTCGCTGTTGAACTGCTCTTTGATTTTCCGTAGCCCATATTCTGCACTTTTGCTTTTTAACGAACCCACTTAATTGGAAATTGGGCTTCGTCGCTCATAATTAAATTATGAATAAAACTATGATTTTCTTCTGCTTTTTGCGGGAAAAAGAACTGCATTATAAAGTCGTTGCTGGCGATCTGTCGGTTTCAATTCTTGGACAAGCTGAATCTTGTATGGAAACATTCCAATGTGTGCAAAATTCTCTGCAGTGATGCTCGTTAGAGGCCAAGTTGTGTCAAACTTCTCCTGCTTGATGTTTCTCCATCTTCCCAAATACTCCTCTGTACCAGTTCAATATTGTCATCCGTGTGCACCGTTCACCTTCTGAGGGCACCAGGAAGGTTCCCTACTGCCCCTTATTGTCGAAAATTTGCAACCAGACGGTTTATTGTTGTCTGTGAGGGTCCAACCCGCACATTAAAATAACGACGACGATATGCACGCTCAGTCAAAATAAAGCTCAACAATTTGGGCACGCTGTTCAATTTAGGCCTCCTCCATTTTAAATTCCCCAAGTCTTTTTTACAAAATACTAAAAAGAAAAGAAAAAAATATAATACAAAAGTTATAAGCAATTCAAACCTCTTCGGTAATTTTGGGCCACCCTTATATATATAATAAAGCAAAAAAATTGAGTTAGAATAGTTTTTTGTCATTTAGTTCGTTTTATATGTTTAGCAAAATAATTTTTAAATCCAAATTATTGAGATTTGTTGGTCAATCTGAGAGGAACCAAAATTCTGGGAATTTTAGCAAATGCATATTTTTTTGGTAATAAATATAAAAGATAAAGGAACTATTAGTCGTTTTACTGGGTAGAGGATGGATGACATCCATCCACGTGTGGCAGATTACATCCGTCAACGCGGGCTAATTTCATTACAGATTAACCGGAGGTTGATGGGTGCAACACTGGCTGAGAAGGATAAAATTAGAGTGTGTCAAAAGCAGAGAGTGTTTTCAGCAAAGAGTGTACGACAAGGAATGTCAGCACAGTGTATTAGCATATAGTGTCAGCAGAGTGTATCCACAGAGAAAAGTAACTTAGAGTATCAACAGAGAGACGTGAAGGAAGACATAGAAGGAAGAAGACATAAGATGTATGAGCCAGAATTGCAATACACAACCATTCAGCATCCTAGCACAAAACCACACACAGATCAACAACAAGTTGCAGCCAAACAACTGCTATCGGTTGGCACACATACAATTGTAGAACAAACAAATCTACATTAGTTGTAAATAGTTAGGAATAGTATACAAGCCAATATAATAGAGCAATCAGTCTCTTTTTGAGCTGTACAAGTGAACAATCAAGACGTGTGACAAACTGGTAAGAAACAAAAAATATGCATTAAAGATATTACAGAGCAGTGGTTGTAAAATAATCAGGTGGGAACACCAATCTTTGTGTTGTGAGAACAGGGCGCTGATTTACAATCAGTAAGTGATTGTAAAGTTAGTTCATAATAGGCTAAAGTGCCTATACAAGATCTACTTCCGAAAATAACCATAGAGTATATAGTGGTTATAATTTTGACGTTTCAAAAAGCCAAATCAGGTTTCTAGGGCCTTTTGGTATCTAAATTATTGTATGTAAATCGCTTTATGTTACATGCTAAAAATATATAAGGAAAAGTTCAAACATCATAATTGAGCTAAAATTCAACCTCACTAAACCTTAAATCAGTAGAAATTACCGTATAATATCTTATGACGATCAGCTAACAATAAGTGAAAGCTTCCATTGAAAGGATACAAAAAATAAAATAACCAGCATAGATATCGCCTTTGAAACAAAATGTAATACAAAGTATTAAAGTATTTATAGATGTCGGGTATATAAGATTCATAGCAGTCGAATATAAACTCGTATTTTTTGTAGAGCGTAAAATTGAGTACCTGCGATTGGTTTTAGTTTTGTTTATATTTTCTTAGAATTTGATTAGTTTAGTTTTTATTTATAAATTATTTTTTTAATTATTTAACATAAAATAGATTTTTTATACAATTTTAATTTATGCAATAACAAGTGAAAAATGTGCTAACATGTACTCATTTGTGTTCCACACTGTATGTATCAACAAAAAAGTGAATAAATAATAGTTAAAAAAAGAAACGAAACTTCGAACTAAACTAAAGCACCCCCAATTTGAGGTACAACAAAAAACTATTGAAATAAATCTATGGAATGGATAACACACGCACTTCCTTTCGGCATTAAGGATATTAAATTACTAATTATATCAGGTGATATTGCTTCCCAGGCTTCAAATAAATCTTCTTTAGTTTTGCAATTTTCTCGGTTGATTTGAAAGTTAACGATCTCCCAAGATCGGGGAATTGGGCAGGCTAACGGAAAACTTCTATCAAATTGTTTTGGAACCACTCAATGTAGAGTAGGAATTTTCTGTTTTTTTTGTTAGTTTTTTTTTCAAAGAGCTTTGAAAACTAATATAATAACCTGTACAAATTAAGCTGTGAGCCACTGTATATATGACAAAGACAAAGTAATAGTTGTTCACACAACTCTAATAATTTTGTTGTTACTACTTGTATTAAGTATGCTTCACTTTTTTAAAGTTATTACAAATGTTATTTTTCTTCTTTTGACATATTTAAAAACATTTTTAAAATATTGCTAAGATTGCATAAAAACGGTACTAAAATTAAATACTAGAGGGTTCACAAGATTAATATTGTCAGTGGGTGTTTTTTTTTTTTTTTTTTTTTTTTAATTTATCTTTGTCTCTGCTCATGTGGTGCTGCAGGTTTAGTTTTTATCTATTGTATTATTTGTATTTTACAACAAATTTTTAACAAATTGTAACACTTTTTAGTTCTGTTTAACTTTCTTAACACAACGACAAGCTAGAAGTATAGCACAACATTAGTTATAATAGTACGAGTAGTTTCTTTTATCATTTCTTCACAGACACATTCGTTGAATATTTTAAAAATTTTTTTTGCGTCTGCTTTGCCCTTCTTGTAGTTTGTGACACAATAACATGAACAAATTTTGTTTCTTTTTAAGAAGATTAAGTTGTTTTTATACATTTGTAAAATTAAACTTTACCTCATGCTTTTCACATTCAATTAAATGGAAGCTGTAAAGTAAATATTTGTGTATAAATAATAAATTATTTTTGAAGACAAACAAAGAAAAAAATTGCGCATGAAATTTTAATGAAATAAGCCAATGCGACATAAATTATTAAGGCTTTAAAATTGCCACTTAATATAATGAACATTTCAAGTTAAAACAATGACTTTAAGTGATTAAAAAGAATTCATAAATGAAAGTTGACCAAAAATCTGAAAATATTTATGGAACAAATTTAGCAGTCTCTGTAATAATTTAAAGTTATTTGAAGGTTTCAGCAAACATATTTAAATTAAATTTAATAATGGTTGCAAATAAAAATTATGGAAATTACAACCTCTTGGCGAAAGCTATAAAAAGGATGAACTTCAGAAACTATTTCTTTTTTACATTTCAGTATAAAGCCACCTCTTTTTTGGTTGATTTCATATTGATGGATTTCTATCCCCAAAAAAAAATTATAAATTTATTTTTTTATAACCACTACTAAAAAGCTGGGAGGTATATTAAGTTTGTCATTCTGTAGAAATAATTGTCGTAGAACCAAAAAATCGATAAATTCTGGGTCCTTATAAGATGCTAAGACGGTCTTAACCATGTCCGTCTGTCTGTCCGTCTGTGGAAGGCATAATAGAGCTTCGAAAAAAAGCATGGAACAATGAAATAATAACCGAAAATTATTTGTTCGAAGGTTTAGTATTGAAAATGGGCAAAATCCGTCCACTAGTATTCGAGTTATAGACCAAAGTTTTACACCACCTCGATATTTTTCAGACATTTTTCTTGCTATTTTCTTCAAATGAAATCTAGCTAATATCATGAAATTTTGTACAATTTATTTTTATTTTATTTTTATTTTTGAAAGGACTTATGCAAAAATAAGTTTCATGTAAAGTGAAATCTCAAAATATTTTGTTTGCATCGGTCCATTTTTTTTCATAGCCCCATATAAAGTCCACTTTCGAAAATCACTTAAATGCGTATAAATCACTGTCAAGTTGAAATTCAACAAATACATATATACATTTACGAGTATACAGTGTGGGACAAAACAAAGTGCGTGTTCATGTCTGAAGGAAGGTATTGGTGTTTCCGTCTCTGTCCTGTTGGGAGATGATGTTACCATCAGCAATATAACGACAAAACATAGAGCGCTGCTATTATATATACTTTAGCTTAAGTTAGTTTTTCGTTAAATTTCATTTTAACATTATGTTAGATTTTCGAGCTTTTTTTGTTTTGTATTCGTTGCTTAGACTTTGAAGAAATAAGTATCTACTTTTGATTTATATCGAGCCCTTCAGATAATTGTGAAATAAAACATCATTTGTATCACTACAATATTGGAAAGAAATTAAAGGAAAGTGTTTTTCATTTTTTATAAAATCAGAATTTTCAGTAATTATCAAACAATCCCTTTCTTATTAACACAAACCAAGTTGTTTGGAAATTTGGTTGGCAATTTTACAGGCCCCACAAAACCATTTACATACACACTTGGTGAATTAACAGTGCGGTTAGATATATTTCCTGTTTTTTGATTAAAACATATAGTTTTTATTTTCTAATAATTATAAATTATAAATCTAAATAGTTGTTTTTAAAAAGCCTTTTTTCGCTAATTTTAACAGGTTTTATAGGTAAGAAACTAATCGCCTATTTTGCATACGACCAATGTCTTTTTTTATACAGTTTTTTTACACGGAATTTCCTGGAACCAATTACCGTGTAAAAACAGAATTAGGTGTATATATAAATCGACACTTTCAATTTTATGATGATCGGTCCATACTTACGCGTATCTCTTATTAAAGTCATTTTTAAGTTGCAATTCAACGCAATTGCTCCCACACAAACTCCACTTCCGAGAATAACCACAAAGTATAAAAAGGTGACAATTTTGACGTTTCAAAAAGCCAAAATTTATTTTCTATTTCCCGAACTAATTGTGTGTTAAATTACACACTGCAAAAATATAAACAAATTCTTGATTATAAGTGGAATATAAATATAAATATCATTATTGAGATGAACTTCAATTAAACTAAACCTAAAATATATAGAAATTATTGTACAATATTTTTTATAACAGGTTATTTACTGGTGGGTATATAAGTTTCGGCACAACCGAATATAAACTCTAACTTGTTTAATATTTTCCTTTTACTCTTTCTATTCTTTCTGTTGCCTTTTAGGTCTATAAATTTTCAATTTCAATTTTAATTGAAATACAGTAGAATCTGTAGTTTTTTTTTACTGACCTTAAAGAAATTATTTTAATGAGGCTTTTGCTCACAGTCATTGTAAATAATTTTTCTCCCCATATTGCTTAAGTTATTTAATCATGTTGATGTGGGTTATTTAATGTGAATAAAGTCTAAGAAACCAAAAATGAAATCAATCTATCAATACATTTATCTATATATTGTTTGAAATGATTGGCATAATTGAAATAAATGGGTTTGGGATTATGCTGTATATAGGCAGGCTAAAGTTAAATTCCTTAGAGAGCAGGAGAACTAAAACTCAATTTTTGTTTTGCAAACAACTTTTAAGGATTTTTCTTAAAGAAAATAAACATTGAAAAAAATAACAAAAGAAAATGAACAAGGCAATGTAATATGTAAGTCACATAGACTTAATATGGGATGCGCTGTTAATTGGCCATAAATTAGAAACTGTACAGTTTATGCGAAACCAATAAACATTAAGTTTGTTGCTGCATATTAACATTGTTTGTATCAAGGCTACTCTTGTTGTTCATAGGCTGTTCTACACTTGTCATTTCAAAACTTTCACAATTGAATACTCACTGTACTTATTTGTATGATTGCGGCAACTATAATATTTCAAAATAAGGATTCACATAGTTGAAGCAATCGTATATATGATTGCTGTAATTTATATAGTATTTTTTTTTTGATGTATAGAACTTTGAAATTAAATAAAACAAGGATTTTTTGTTTAAATTGACGTGAAATTTAGTTGCTTTGAAAGATAATCTTCTCGCATTATAATTGAAACAATATCTTTTTCATATGACGGCCTCAACTGTCGCGTACGTACCCTAATCTGGAGGTTAAATTTTTGATTAGTTTGTTTAACATGCAAAATTAAATGGACTCGCTGAAATGCCTATGATATTAGCTATTGCACGCACTTTTATTCGTCGATCATTAAATAACATATCGGGCACTTTGGCTACAATTTCTGTTGTTGTGGATGTTTTTGAACGTCAACTACGTGGTTCATCCTCAATGCTTGTACGACCACGTTTTGATTTAGTAACCCATATGAAGGAGCACTTTCACCTAACACATTCACCATATCAATTTAAATTTCTTGTCCCGATAAACCTTTTTTACTTAAATATCACAGTACAACACAAAAAAAAAAAATTACGGGGTTACGACGATTGATTGTTGTTAAGGAGATCAAAAAAAAATATACGTGTGTCGGCGTTTTGATAGATCACATCAGAATTTCATTTAATAAGCGGTTAAAAATTCCCAGCTCTGCCCTGTTCTTGCAGCAAATCGGTATATAAAACTATGTTTTCTTTACGTCTGAGGTGTAGGGTATGTTCAGCATTTTTGTAGATAATGGTATTGCAAATATTTTTTTAGAACATATTAACCCTATAACTCCCCCCTCATAACGGCATTTTTGGCTTTATTCTAAGAAATTCTTAAAAACACCCCGAAAAAGGGGAAGGGCGGATATGAAATGTTCTACAAAAATGTTGGCCATAAAATTTTACTATATATGTCAGAACACACCAAAACCCAAAACTTAACACAAACACTAAAAACCAAATTCAAGATTGTCCATGAAAGGTTAATTTAGTTATTGTTCACATCAGAGAACAGAAAGAGACCATTCACATTTGCTAACCATTCGCAAATTCATTGATTTTGCATTGCTTTTACTCGACAATAATAAAAATGTGCATTGCTCTTTGTTTATTCATTCCTTATTACTGTTTGCTATTTTACATTCCCTTTTTGTTATGCCGTTATACATCAAGCAACGAAATAATTCAATGTCACTTGATAAAACTAAAAACATTCACACCATTCCTCCAGTATTCGTTGCTTTCAGTGAATGAAAACATAAAGAAAGAGCAAAAACAATACAAAACCTAATGAGAAAATAAATATTTTTTGATTGTTGCTTTATGTGCGATTTGTTGACAGTAAACTAGTAAAGTTTGATATTTTTTGTTAGTATGTACAACTTATACAATCAACATTGAAACCATTCATACCAATCGTTAACCATTCATACCAATCGTTAAGTATTCATTGCTTTTGGGTATTCGTTTACATTTGCACAAGGCATGCAATGCAAGCATCATTTTTTGTTACACTCCGTTTTGTGAATAATGACATGTATTGCCTTACGGAAATGATTTATGTTATCAACATGAGGTTTGTTTTTTGTGATTGTATTCAAAATCTAAAATTAACCAATCAATCCGTTCTCTGGTTCACATATGTGGGCCATCCCATCTCTGACGGGAAGGTTTGACACTCCAATACCGAATACTTTTGTATCTACGTCACTATGTCTTTAGTTTTGTTGCTAACATTCTTCTTCATCTTCTTGTTATCATCGTACCAGTTTCCTAAAGAAGAGTTGGACTGCGAACAGGTAGTGCAGGTACCGGAAGCACATTCGAATGTGGCACTGGAAGCAAAGCTGATGGATCGGCTTTATACAAAAAGTTCTTTTGATTATGTCTATTTAATTTCATTATGCCAATATTTTGGCAAACATTTCTATATGAAGTAGTTGGCAGATGGAAAAGAAGTTTAACATGTGTTCATAGATGGAAGTTTCCTAAACACTTAACTTTTTTCTGTTAATGCCGCGCTTTCTGTTCTAGGCTAAGAAGTTCCCAACCGCCCTTGTAAATTTATAATTTCTTTAACAAAAGTTTGAAAGTTGTCCAAATGATAGGAAAAATGTAAGATACTCAAATATGGGAATGGATTCCCATATTCGAGTATTCGTTCACCTAAACGAATAATTTCACAAAATTATTGTCGAGCTAAGAATATCGATCAAAACTTGTATTACCTATAGACCACAGCATCAAACTGTTATAGCAAATTCGGCAGATATGTTTTGGCACCCATGGCTCATATAATGCTACAAATAAACTCTTTCATATTTACAAATTACAGTTCACTTCGTTCTTGGTTTGGCAACAGTTCACTATACACATTTCATTATAAATTCAATCAAATCATTTGCTATTTTTACTTTGTAATACTACTGAGGAAACTACATTATGAAATGCGCAATATGAAATTGTAAATATATTAGAAGAAACAAAACACTCACATCTAGACTTTTACGTTTTTATCACGTTTCATTATTATTTAGCTAGAAGATATATATGAGCACTATGTTGCTAAAGGTAGCAGGTACTGGTGGTAAAATCTGATGTACTTACTGTACATTTTATGCTACTAACGATGACCACTATACTAAAGTAATAACTAGTTAAAATTATTGATAGTTTTCTGGGAAATAATCATTAAATTCCCAAAATTAATTGGAATGCATATGTAAATAACATATTACATATAAAATATAGCACTCTTGCGTATGAGTGATTTTTAATAAAAACTGATGCTTACTCGTAGTGGTGTAACAGAAAATAATTGCGTCATATAAAATGTACTTCAATTTGGTTGCTTTTAACTAGTTATTTACAAAAGTAAATTTAAAACAATAGTTACTAAATCCAATATATATTGTTTTCACTGTAAACATGTGAAATCACGTTCTCAGCTATTTATTTCTAGCTGTAAAGCTTAACTAATTGCTTTCAAACTGTCGACCATAAAATACAACACAACACAATAACATCTTTTATATAATAATAAATAAATAAAGGTACAAATAAAGTAAAAAGTATTAGATATGTCAGGACTGTAATTTTCATGCAAATTTATGTTGGTAGTTTGTAATCCAAAATCAATTTTGACCAATTATTTTTCAGCATCAAATGATTTACAACAAAATGTTATCGTTTTAATGTCTGTTATCAATGAATATTTTTGCATACATAGATGGATGGCTTGTCTGTTTACTATATTTCGCATATTTAGTGATTTTTTGCATATTTTTGTTATTTTTTAATTTGATTTGATTTTGTATAATTCAAATTTATAATTCGCAATTTATTAATAATAATCCAAAGAATATTTTTCAAACTTTTTCTAAAATATGAAATAAAATTAAATTGTTCAAATCTGTTAGCAATAATATTTTAATATTTATATAGCAAAAAAGGCATTTGAATATTTTTCAACCTTAAATTAATATTTATTTATTAATGCTTTAAAAAAGCTAAATGAAAATAATTAAAATTAAATTCTTCTTATAAAAATCCGTGTTGTTATTCTGGTGGATCACGATGACTTTTTAATTTCCCTGTGCTGTATACTTGCTTATAAAATTAAAGGGTTTTTTTGTATAGAACTTCAAGTTGGTTTAACTGGCGGTCATTTTGTCAACTGTCATGTGATTTATATTTATATTGTTTTGGCAAGTCAACATAAATAGTCTGACATCTGGGGCCAAATTACCACATTCGATATCGAGTAAAATTGATCGTAATTTTCTTATTTGAGATTATGGCATTCGATATCGAGCAAGAAATTTAGTACATTTTATCATAATTTCGATCATCGAAATCATTTTTCGATACGATATCTCATTCGATCACTAATGCGGTAATTTGGCCCCTGAATAAGGCTTTTGAATTGGGCAAAATTATTTTAAAAATCATGGTTCAATTCGCAATAATCGTAATATAAACGTCCACACGCATAAAAAAAATATAGTTGTACATGTTTACTACAACAATGTCAATATTTTTAAAATTTGTTTAACAATGTTATTTATATAATATGGCTAAGTTACAATTTATATGATTACTATAATCATATATATTATTGTACTAACCCTGTATATATTTGTGGCAATCATATTTTTAATAAATCTATTTATCATAATATGTTGCTCTTGGATTATGACACAGAACAGCATAATATGGTATAATCTATCATTATAAAACTGATCACCACACACACTATATAATTACTATAACCATACATATAATTATTTAAATCATGTGAATCGCAACTCAACCATATTATGGTTGCCGCAATCATGTAAATAATTATAGTGACCATAGTATTTTTATGAAAGTTTTAAAAATGTTGAAAAAGTTGTGGTAAACAGGCACAACTACTTTTTACCTCTGGGTACAACAAAGCAATTAATTTGATTAACTATTTTTATTAAATAATTTTTAAGCTTGAGGTCACTTTTTTGTTTTTTATAAAAGATTTTTTAATTCTTATACATAATTATCTCAATATTTCGATAATATTAAATTAACTCCTGAAGAAGATTTCCAAAGGAAATCGAAATATTGAGATAATTATATATAAGAATTAAAAAATCTTTTATAAAAAACAAAAAAGTGACCTCAGCTTAAAAATTATTTAATAAAAATCATTAAAAAGGTCGAAGAATATACAATTAAATTATTTGATTAACTATGAAACCTTGTCGCACCAAGTATACTCTCAATGATAACACTTGTCCAAAGAGACGTCGCACTGTGCGTACAGAAGAAGGCATTGCTGCTATAGAGCGTAGCGTAGAGGAAGGCCCGAATCAGTCCATACGCCTTCGTGCACAGGAATTGCATATGTTTCTATACACTTTATGGACAATTTTTCCTACAAATTCCAAAGAATTGAAACCACACGATCATCTAGCAAGGCGTAGTTTTGTTGATGCCGAATTTCATCAGCGAATTTTGTTTAAAGATGCAACTAACTTTTGGTTGAATGGATACGTCAATAAACAAATCTGCCGTATTTGGAGTGATGATATTCCTCAAGCGTATGTTGAGACAACGTTACATCCAGAAAAACCGACTGTTTGCTCTCCTTTATGGGTTGGTGGAATAACAATTCCGTCCTTCTTTAAAAACATAGCTGATGGAATGTGGCATTGAATGGTGACCGCTTTAGAGCCATGATTACTGACCTTTTCGTTAAACAATTGAATAATCATAACATGCAGAAGTTGTGCTTTCAACAAGACGGCGCAACATGCCACACAGCTCGTGCTACAGTTGATTTATAAAAGGAAACGTTTGATAACCGCATAGTTTCATAGTTTAGTGCGATTTGTAACACCTATAATATTAGTCCAACACCCAAATTAAAGTATAACGATTAACTCATAATTACTTCCTGATCCAATTTAACTATAACCGTCCGTCTGTCCCGCTGTGTGCAAAGTACAGGTTGAAATTTTAAAGATATTTCGACAAAATTAAGTACATAATATTTCTTCAAGGATTATATTTCTTCAATATAATCCATAATATTGAAAATAGGTCATGGAGCCCATATAACGCTAATTCCTAAAAACCTCATTTTTAAACAGATTCTTTTTCATATGACTGCTCTATTAATTTTGCTCTTAAAGACAAATGCGTTGTGTGCAAGTTGAAATTTAATATTTTACTGTTTAAAGTTAGCAATAAATGTATTGATCTAATACCAGAGTCACATTTGGTAAAAAAAATATAACTGAAATTTAATTTAACTATCTTTAAATAATATCCCGCTAAAATGATGACCATTAATCCATTAACCCTCTTGCTATAGAGCAATTAGCTTTAATTTTAATACTAAATTTCTTATTATTTAATTTAGTTTTCGTTATTATTATTAATTTCAAACCTATGGCTGTAACAGAGCAAAATATTAATAAATAAATGAAACACTAAAATACTTGGCCTTGAAACTTTTTACAAACACAAAAATTACTAATTAAGACACTTTGTAATTCATTTATAAAAATTGCTTTACTTTATTTTTTACTTTATAATTCTTTAATTGTTATTTATTTGGAAGAACACAAGTGCTTTCAATATTTTAACCTCTTAACGTTTCTGGAAACAGTACATTTGTTTAAAAGTTATTTTTTAAGCAAAAGGCAAACTCAGATTTCATAAAGCGAAAAACATTAACAGTGTACGAGTTTGTATATTCATACATATTATGTTTGTTAAATATACATGCAAATTGTATATTAGGGTGACACTTAGTTACATCATTCTTGAAAACTGGAAATTAATTCTATTATCTTCAAAATTGCCATTGGATAAATAAACGGGCATTTTTAGCTCTAAAAATACTGGTTGTCACACAGGTTTCATAAGAGATGGCGTATATTTTGAACGCGGTTTTTGCGTTATTATTATTATTCTCACTTAGTTATTGAACACTAGCCTGGTGTTGCCCGGTATATTATTGATCTTTTATTCTTTGCCCGTGGGCGAGGTGCAGGTGCTCAATCACCTAGACCACACCCTAAGCCGGGCTAGAAATGGTTACTAGTCCCATGAATTTGCAAGGATTCGAAACTAGATAGAGTGGAATCTGGTTTTAAAAGAGGAAGGTCGAAGCTCACTAGAGTCTTTATCTAGTACTGCGGGATCAGTTAAAAGCCCGGGGATACGTCCCCAATTAAGGTTGGGGTGCTTGTCCCCTAACTGATAGTTGGTTGAGGTCACTTCGGTGTCCACGCAGTGGCTGTGGTTGCCACCCAAAGCGGGAAAGAATTATAGTTGGTTAAAGGCTGATATTTGACTTGTGTGCCAAGTAAGCGGATTTCATGCCAACCAGACTCTCCTAGGTGCTGTTGCCAAAACAACAGAGCCGTTGATGTGGCGAAGACTCTCAGTTCTTGTGCTCAGGAACAAATGGGAACAGCGCTTTCGTGCTGCTAGTGGTACTACGTCTGTGCTTGTTGCCGTTTCTGTGCTGTACTGATTGTAACTGAGTTATGGACGGCAGGTATTAGATATCCCAATCACTCTAGCAAGGTGATCTTACATTGATCTTGCAGTAATGTATTGAGGAATTGCAAATTGTGTGTCCCCTGGGGGGCATGCAAGTATGACACTCTGTTGAGACATGGCTCCATGCTCTCTCAGAGGCATACAATGCGGACGACGGACCGTTTCTTCCGTCCTACGTTTAAGTACGTGGTGGAGATTAAGCCAAATGGCAGGTGCTTCACATAAATCTTGAAAAGAATCTGATCTTTTATTCGTGGCCGCTGATTATTTAACACTTCGGGAATCTGTTTTAGAAATAGCACACAAACGAAGCATATTTGTTGTGTAAAGTGGTATTTCATTCTGTAGGAGAAAAACACATTCATGCATTCATTCCTTTCGTAGTCGTAAAGTTTTTGAAAATTAGTAAACGAATATTTAAAATTTAAATACTCGTAGGCTTTATTGTTTTTACGTATTTGACCATTATGTATATGATCCTAATTGCTATCATTTTATCATTATTAAAGGAATAGATGGCCCGATTAAGTAGCTTTGAATGTAAGACTAATGTTTATACACGTAGAGAAAAAATATAGATGTGCATGTTTACCACAACTATTTCAATACTTTTTGTTTAAAATCAATTATTTTTAAACAATAAATTTACATATATAATTTTTTGCCTTATATAAATTGAATTCCAATAATTGTACATTGTAATTTTTGCCTTATATAGTTTGAATTTCAATATCTAAAAATTTGTATAATCTTAGACATAAATGTTATAACAGCAAGTGTAACGATTAATCATATTGTGAATTATTTATTAACGTTAACGCCTAACAAGTTAAAGTTGCTATAAATTGTATAACAATAATGAAAAACCTAAGTCAGTTAGTTAGAAAAAAAGAAAATGAAAACTCACTTCTTCTTAGAACTTCCAACGGAACGGTGAGCAATTTCAATAAAATACACGCATACATATATTGAATTCTAACCCTTAACTCTTTCATTTCAATATCTACCGCTTTTATAATTTTTCATCCTGGTGAGGAATTATAAAAACATTGAGACAAAGTAAACACCCAAACCCCATAAACCGGCGGCCTTCAACCATAAAAGCTTATCTACCCTCCTTACATATTTAGGTGTAACCTCCAGTGTCTACCTACAGTCCACTCTTCATCATCTAATACCTAAATATCCCATCTATCTAAATAAGTCCTGGCTTACTCACAACTACTTTGTTCACTTTTAATTTTTTAATATTATGGTCTGAACTGCAGGAATATGAACATCAGAACGTCACCGGGAACCTGTACCGAGTGCAACAGATTCTTTACAAAATCGAGCATTGGCCGAAAAAAAAAATTGATTTTATTATGACAACACACTGCCAAATGTTGCAAACTATTATTAAAAACTATTTAAAAAGAAGTGGTTGGATAGTTTTGCCTTGCCCGCCCTATAGTCCAGGCCATGCTTCATCCGACAAATATATGTTTTGATCAGAACAGGGTATCCGAAAACTACTAGATTCATTCTTGGCTCGCAAGAACAGTTATTTTTGTCGTGGAATCCATGTTTGCATGGATGAATTGTTGCCAGAAAAATGGGCAATGGTTACCGCTAACAATGGTGAATACTTTGAATAAATTCATGCTGCACAAATGCTTTAAAATAAAATCTAATAATTTAAAAACTCATGCATTTTTAAGTTAAACACCCAATAGAAAAAAAAATACTTCTTACAAACTTATGTAAATTTATAAGAAGCTTGTTTAAAATCCTGTGTACCACCCCAATTCACAATGACATTTTTTACTTTAATCAGTTCTCTAGGCTAAAAACTCATGGTGAAATCTGAGACCTTAGTTCGGTAAAATATATGTAAAATATTACAAAAATTGGTAAAATTTTTTCTGAATTATTATAAGAATTTTAGCATTTTTGAACCATACTTCATAAGTTTGCTATTCATGGTAACATAAAAGAGAATTTACAGAAAATACTGAGCTGATTTTTCATACTAACTAATTTATAATATCAAAATACCAATAGTGTAAATATGTTATCATTAGATATTATGTCTAATTAATCGTGTAATTTATATTCCTATTGCAAAAACTATGTAAAACGTTAGACGAAATTTTTGTTTAGTTCGGTCCATGTTTGACCATATACCCCATATAAAGTTCACTTCCAAAAATCACTTAAATACGTATAAAACTGTTATAAATAACGCTAAACGGCTTCAATTTGACATAAATAATCCCTATAGGTAAATAAATTGCTGTACTGAATTTTATGGTGGTCGGGCCATAATTGGTCATAGCTTCCATACAAGGACCACATCAGAAAAAGCCATTTATCTTTATATATATCAGTACCAACTCACAACTTCATACATACCATTTAAATATACACAAAAATCATTCGACAACATTTTGTGAATTTCGTTTCATATTTGACCGTATCCTCCGTATATAGCCCTCTTCCAAAAATCACAGTCTTTTTAACAGCCTTTCGCAGACTATATTTAAATTTCTTAAGGTACGATCACACTTGGCATATACTTACTCAATAAAGCGTAATTACTTGTTTTAGCACAAGTTTGTGTGACGTTGTTTACTCTTAAAAGAGTTTTGCAAGAACAAACAGCATCAAATAAAATAAAACTATGTAAATATTTGTTGTGTCCTTAATAAATAAACGATTTCAGATATATTTTATTTAGTGGTTACGTGTTTTTCGGCAAATATTTGCCTTTAGTAGGATATAAGTTTTGCAAATAGTTTCTAAAAATGCATTCCTTATTATACTTATTATTATGATACCTGGCATTTACGTGGAAATATTATGCTCTCTTTTACAATAATCTTTTTATGCATCAAATATCTAAAAAGAATCAAATAAGGACCACCCTATTGCTTAAACTCTTCTATTGTGTAGAGATTTAACTATAAATGTACGTGTGTTTGACAATAAGCAACGTTGCATTAATGTTGCAACTACTTTAGTTGCATTTTAATTAAAATTTTGCTTGTGGCATTATGTTGTTTTCACACAGACTTTCAAATATTTTGTGTTGTAATCACAAATACTACTCGTGACACTTATTGTAGTATAATTTGCACAAGCATGTGTAAATGTGTCACCATCCCCTCAAGAATGTCCTGTAAGTATTTTTTTCCTTTGATGTACTGTAGCTATGTGTGCACATCAAAAGTTTCTATGTTGAAAGGGGATTTTCTTAATAAATCACTTTAAATATAACTTTCAACATTAATGTGTAACTTGGTATGAGACAGAAATTTTATACATGTTGTTCAAATGTCAGAATTTATTTATTCTTGTGATTTAAAAGCAGTTAAAATAACTTAGTAGCAGTAAAAAATAATTGCACAATTATTTATTTTTGCTAGGTTGGTTCTTTTTCCAGAAGCAAGCTACAAGTTGGCCTAATTTTTCAACAACAAAAGTGTTTATAAATACTTTTTAAATTTATATTTTTATTTCACTTAAATTTCCCTTAAAAATTTGTTTTAAAATCAATTCTTCTTTGCTGGCAACTTTCAGTATTTAATTTCCTTTAGTTATTTGCTGTAACAGCAACTTATATTTGAAGCTGATTTATGCTCGGTCGTAAAGCAATCAATGTGTTTGTTTTAATTCTTTTTGCTATATTTCATTTTTTAAACAATTGTTTTTTTCCTTAACTCTTAAAGTTAAACATTATTTAAAAAAATAGTTTCCATCTAGGTCAAACTATCATTAGACTCAATAGCTAGCATAGCAAGGAAAAGAGAAATAATGCAAGAACAACTTTTCTTTATAGATTAAACCATAAATCCTGTTAAGGGGGGGGATTTTGTTAACAATGACAGTCAATAACGTAAAATTGCAAATAAGAGAATGAACAAAAAAAAAAAAAAACAAGTGTAATTTATACCAGCAAGAGCTTAAAGATGTTGTAAGTAGCAAGCAAGTAGGAATCATGTTTATACTCGTATTACAATGATCTACTTTTAGGCGAACAAGCAACCCAGCAATGTTTTTTTTGAGTTTGCCTAACAGTCATGACAATACTGTTCTTGGCAAACAGTTTACCTAACATTATATTTGTCTAATTTTGAACACACTTTTTAAAATAAAGTTTAAGAAAATAAGATTATTAAGTAAATTGGCTTTAACACACAGCACAATTATGGCAATAAAATAGTCCTATATTTTCATAATTGTCATCTGCAAATTAAGAAATTAAGAGCCTCAAAGTCAGTGTTGGTTTTTCCAGAAATTTTTGCACAATTTTCTTTCCATTTTGGTTTTCATAGTTTGGCATTCATACAAATATATTCTAGTACGAGTTTTTTGTTTCAATATCAATGCTGTGGAAAAACTTAATTAACAGTTTTATAGAAAAACAAGTAAGACAGTGTAGTCGGTCAAGCCCGGCCATATAATACCCTACACCCAGTATATTTATAAAACAGTTTTTTAGCAATGGGCGTTATATGGGATATAAAACCTATTGTGGACCGATCACCGAAAAATTTAGTGTCAAGATGTCTGTGAATATAAGTATTATATGTGTTAAACTTTATTTCGATATAAATACTTTTAAAAGATTTATGGAGGTTAAAGTGAATTACGGAGAGGGTCTTATATGGGAGCTTCGACTAATTATGAACCGACCATTATAAAACTAGGTGTCATTATTTCTTTATATAAGTAACTTATTGGTGTCAAACTTTATTTGAATAACAAAATTTTTAAGATGTTTATGATCGTTAAAGTGATTTTTAGAAGTGGGCCTTATATAGGAGCTACGATTAATTATGTACCGATCACAATATTGTATTGTTTATATACATATGAAATATATTTGCGTTAAATATTATTTGGATACCAAAATTTTTGAGAGAGTTATGATCGTTAAAGTGATTTTCGGAAGTGGGTCTTATATGGGAGCTACGAGTAATTATGGACCGATCTGCACAAAATTTGTAGATCTGATTTGGATTCATTTATTACTCATTTGTGGTTAAATTTCTTTGGATACTTGCATAATTTCAACATTTATGATCGGTAATCACCAATTTGGGAGGACATTTTTATGGGGGACAGGTGAAATAATGGACCGATTTTTACCAGTTTCTATCCCATCCATCCTTGGGCAGAAAAAATATTATGTACCAAATTTTATCGAAATATCCTCAAAATTTCGACCTGTACTCTGCGCACAAGATTTGCATGGACGGCCAGCCAGCCAGCCAGACATACGGACGGACAGACGGACATCGTTAAATGGACTCAGAAAATGATTGTGAGTCGATAGGTATACTTTAAGGTAGGTGTTGGACCAATATTTCTGGGCGTTACAAACATCAGCACAAATCCATTATACCCTCCCCACTATGGTGTTGTGAGGTATAAAAATCGTACACAAATTTCTTAAAAAGTCGTAATTGTCCAGTCTCAATTATTTCAAAAAAGCTAAAGCTACCTTAAAATACTGCAAATGTTGAAAGAAAGAAAATATTTTGATAAATAAAAACAGGAGCTTACAAAGGCAATACCGCGTTCAATACACCCGGATGACTTTGAAAATGAACGCGCAAAAAAAATGCAAGCCCATGAATAATGTGAGCGTCAATATAAAGTAAACACTTAACATTGTTTAAAAAAATGATTTATTATATACACTAATAAAAGTACAAATTTAAAACAAAATATATTGCATAATACATAAGTAACTCTTTAACAACAAGTAAGAGTTTATATTCGGTTGTGACGAATCTTATATACACCCACTACCAATACCCAAGTAGTGTGATTTATTCACACTTGAAACTAATATGTGTTACATTTTGTATTGCAAACGATATCAATAGAATAGTTTTTACATACTTATAACTGATCTGTGTATAATTTCTGTTCGATATGAATGTTTTGTAGGTTAATGAGTTTTCGGGAGTAGACCTCATAAGCGAACTATGACCTAAATATTACTGGCAAATTACTATGAAATTCTGTTGGCTTTCATCGTAATAATGATTTTTACTAGAGATTTATACACATTTAAGTAATTTTTTGCAGTGAACTTTATATGGAGCAAACAAAATATTGTTTTAAGATTTCATTTTGAACGAAACTTATTATTGAAGAATTTTGTATGTATATGGATTTTCTGTGGAAATTTATGTACCATAAAGATATATTTCAGGAAGACATTTGTATGGAGACTACGAAAAATAGTGTAGCGATTTCTACCATTTTCAACATGACTTTTCCTTCTATAGTTATAAATCGCCCTGAGTACATTTGTAATGAATTTTGCAATTTTTTAAAAACGGAAGATGGTAAAAATGAAATAGTTAACCAATATTATATTTATAATTTTTTCAAGTTGCCAAAAAACAAGTTGTATTAAAACATTAGAAACAAATTATTTTATTTATTAAAAATAAAATCTAATACACCTGACTAATTTTAAGTTATTTGTTATTACACTAAAATATATATGATCTCTTATTTTGTTTTGTTTTTATTATTTGTTAATTTCTTCATTGAATTGTTATTGTTAATACTAAATTTCCTAGTTCTTAGTTACATCAATTATTTCTTTTATGTACAGATTTTTATGATTTTTTTTTAAATAAAAACTGTACATTTTTTTCTTATTTCTACTTCTGTTTTTACTTCGATTTGATATCTGTACTTTTTTTTTTGTCGATTTTATATCTGGCAACCTTAAGTTTAGTGATATTCGCAAGTGGTTTCTATATGAGAGCTACGATCAATTATGGTCCGAATTTTAATTTGATAACGGTAACAAATTTCTGCTATGGGGTATATGTTTAAATAAGAACCGATCCCAACAAAATAACGTTTTAGGGTTTTTCTTTATATAATTCTTATGTTTTTCTGAATTTTAGCCTATAATCTGGGTTTTTTTGCATTGCTTTTGACATTTTCAATATCAAAAATTGCATACTTGTTTGTCTTTCCTTCGAGGCATGATAGAGCTAGAATATATATATCACGTTCACTTTCCAAGGTAAAAACTGGGGAGTTCCCCATACGTCAGATTTTTTTTTTTTTGCATAATCGGTGTATTTCGGATTAGCCCAAATAAATATAAATATCTACATCTTTTAATATATATATAAATAGATAAAAGGGTGTTTTTGTTAATAGCCCACATATGGGCTGTGGACTCCATGAAACAAAATCTTCTATAAATCACCTTCAGAGTCCACAGACTACATGTAGGCAGCGAATATTTTTAGCTTTTATATTACATTTTCTATAGCGATTTTATTTTTTTTTACAGACAGCGTTATTCATCAAGACAAAATAAAACATTATTAATTAGACTTAGAGCAGTGGTCCTCACTAGTATTGTTCAGAATACGAAGATGTTCGGCTATTTACATGTACACAACACGATCGCAAACAAAACTCACAACAAGAGCGTAAAAATACAAATATTTCATTCATGTTTTCTCTTTTTCAGTTCATTTTTGTTGTTGTTTTCAGTACACTGAAAAGCAGCGATCACATAAATGTATACATTACATACAAATAGATACAAAATAACAAACGAATGTTTAATTGAGGTTTATTTAAACATTACATGTTATTTCTTTCTGTGTAGTGTCACCCATACATATGTAATTACCAAATCCTCTCTTTTTGAG
Source organism: Bellardia pandia (assembly GCA_916048285.2). Classification (NCBI taxonomy): domain Eukaryota; kingdom Metazoa; phylum Arthropoda; class Insecta; order Diptera; family Calliphoridae; genus Bellardia; species Bellardia pandia. The sequence continues at coordinate 88,837,864 of OU696531.1, read as the reverse complement.
GACTACTGACTTAGAGCCATAATGTGTCGAAGAGCAAAATATACGGACGAAGAATTGAGAAGAATATTAGAAGAGAGTGATTTTGAAGCTAATGAGATTTCCTCCATGTCCCAGAACATATTTTTGTTTTTTATGGTCTGTTCTGTGAAGTCCAAGTCAAATAAACGATCTTCATGTCCACAATTTTAAAGCTCTTTAAATTTGTATGGGTAAACAGCCCACATATGGGCAGTGGACTGCTAGTGCTTTCCCTTCATAGCCCACGTGATATATAATTTTTGATTTTATGACTCTTCTCTTATCTTGTCAATACTATGGCGAATTTATCTTGCAGCATTGGTTGCACGTTTTGTCCTCATAAAGTGGCATTTTCAAATGAGAAAAAAGTCTACCGACGTTAAATCGCAAAAATCGCCCATGGTTGATCTTTATAAACGTATATGAAGAAATTTATGCGAAATGTTGTCAAATCAGGTTTATTTGTGCCAATGTAAAATGTAAATATGGAAGTTAATAATGTGATATGATGATGGAGTATTTTTCAAAAACAAACAATTTGTAGTTTGTGCACGTAAATACGTTCTTGCAAATGCTCCCAGGACTTACAAATTACAAATCAAAAGATAATTTTATAAACTTTCGCCTCACGAGTTCAAATTTTATAAACGTAAAGATGAAGATAGTTATTCTAAATATTGACAAAAGTGGATGTTTCAAGGTTATACTCAACTCGTTGCAGGGTACAATGACTAGATTGTATCACTATGATCGTATTGTTTCATCACGGCACAATTGGGTAGAATTGATTTTTTTTTTTAGAAATTTAGCTGGCATTTCTAAAGGGCTGGTTCGATCGAATTTTACATGGTCGTAGCCAAGGATTATTTGAGTTTAAGTTTTGCAAATGGACCCCAGAAACCTTTCAAGAGCGAACCGTTGGGCGCACTTACGCACCGTAACAAACAATAGCGATTTATGCCTATGATTATGAGACCAGTTGGTCGGATTTTGGTAGCAAATTTTCACAATTAGAATTCATGGTTTACTAGTATTGCGTTCCATGACGTCAAATAATATATTGAATTTAGATGCAGTAGGAATAGTGTTTGCTTTTATGCAGCTTTATATACTACATTTCACAATATTGAACATCCAAAAATGTTAAATAAAATTCAATAAAGAAAGACTAATAACTGCGTAATGTTTTCTGAAAGCACTAAATGAAACTAAGAATGCTGCCCTAGGTCAGAAGGTCGTTGTGAGGTTGTCCCCACACCATCACCCAGAAACCAATCCGGTCCATGGTGATAATTGCCCTAAGTATTACTACATTTTTAGGGCAGCATTATACTGATTTTTATTGACAGCTTATAAGAATATAACTAATATAATTTGTAAGCTGTATATAATTTCTTGTTATCATTAATATATTTGCTGGGTTCAAAAAACTTTCTTAATTCGCCTAAGATGTTGGGGAAACTTAAAACCCTTAAAACATCTCCTTATAACGCTGTTGGCACGGGAAGTTGTTTGCCAACATTAATGTGGCAATCTTTGACTAATGTACAAACAGAAACACACAGTTTAAAACTCACAGTATAACATGTAAAATATGCAAGTTATAGTATGTTCAAGTTACTTAAGTTTTGTGCAAAAGCCACCACAAAAGTACTTAAAAATAATGTTTGCCTAGAATAGTTTAACCAACAAAATGTGCACACACATGGCTATTTATAATATAACGAGTATGTTTTGAATAACAATATATCATGGAATTTTGTTCTTAAACTTCTAAAGTAATTAAAAATATGACATAAAGTTATTTGACACATTATTATGGGTGCAGTTAGGGAGTGTTTAGTTTTAAATTTTGTAAATTGAATATGAAATTTCATAAAAATAAATGCAACTTTGAAATGTATTCATAAATGTGCTTTCATAAATCATTTTTATAATGTTTTATAGGTGAGGTGTCATAAAGCCATAATGGCTTTATGTCTCAATTCAAACGGACATAAAGCCATAATTTTGATATGGCCTTAAGTCTCATACCAATTTTAGTGAAATGGGACATAGAGCCATTTTTGTGGAAGCTAGAGTGAATTGTAAACCGATTTGCACAAAATTTACAGATGTGATATGGTTTTATGGATAACTTATTTGTGGTGAAATTTGTATGCATATTTGCATAAGTCAAACATTTCGAATGGACATTTGTATGGGGTCTAAGTGAAATAATAAACCAAAATTTTAGTATTTTTATGCACTCCTGCCGCATTTGCGTAGCATTAAAATGCTCTTTTTTAGAATTAAAAAGAATCAACTGTTTGTTGTTTGAAAGTCAGATTAATTCTTATGTACATACTTATGTACATACTAGTTTTTAATACTACACCTTTTCAAGTTGAAATTGAGAAATTCCAAATTTATATTGAGAAATAACAAATTGAACATCAGAAATCCAAATTAGTATTAGGAAAAAACTAATTGAAAATGAGAAATACAAATTGATAACGAGTATAAACAAATTGAAATTAAGAAATGTAAATTAATATTAAGAATATGTATACAAATTGATATTGAGAAAACACAAATTGAAATTGAGAAATAAATTTTTTTATTAGATTTGTAACTCAAAATCGTGTTAAGGCAGAATTAGTCTTTACTTTCTGTTCCGTTCCGAATCAGGTGACTTGATGCTGGTAAATAGAAAATGTGTAGAAGTCGTTAGTTGTTTTGTTACTTCCGTGCCGTTGAGGACGAACCTGTTGAAAACAAAAATTTGCTAAGTAATTGTAAGTGACAACACAAGACATCCACACAGCAAACAATTTTTGGTTTATTATAAGTTTTTGTATAAAAGTTATAAAAATATAAAAAATAAACAATGGATGACGAAAAACTCATTACTTTAGTGGAAAGTAATGACATATTGTACAATAAAAAACTTTGATTTGTATTTTTTGATTTATTTTCGCGGTGTGTTGTCTGTTTACCTAAAACATCTGATTCGTTTATACGGAAAAACTAACTACAAAAATTTAACAACAGAACGACACGGAACAGAAGAGCAAACGAAAGTAAAGACTAATGAAGTCTTTATTTATTTTATAAGTAAAAAAATATTTAAAAAATTTTAAACAGATTTCAATTTCTCAATTGCAATTTTTATTTTCTCAATATCAATTTGTATTTTTTCAATACATTTCTAATTTTAATTTTACATTTCTTAATTTCGATTTGTTATTTCTCAATATGTACCAATTTGGAATTTTCATTTCTAATTTAGTATTGCTCATTCTAAATTTCAATTTGTTTTTTCTCAATATTAGTTTGGATTTCTGAATTTCAGTTTCTTATTTTTCAACATTAATTTGGATTCCTTTTTTGTTAAAACTTTTTTATTATTTATTTATTGAATCTGCTTTTACATTAAGTATTCAAATCTGTACACTGTTGTACACTATTGATGATAACGATAAAGACGATGAAGAGTACGATGATTCATATGGAATTATAATGATACTTATGGTATTATAACTTGGTTGCATTAATAAAAAAATATACATATGTGTAAAATGTAGATATTTCACTTAAATTTAAATAAATATAAAAGAAATAGAAAGAATGTTGACTATTTGCTTTTAAATAAGTAAAAAAAAAAAGAACTCAAACAAATATCATGTCTTCCTTGTAGATTTATAAAATCGAAATAATATTGTAACGAAAAAGGGCTTATGTTTGAATATTTTAAATAATAGTTATTTTTGCACAACATTTTAGTACCAATGGGAATCAGTTGATTATTTCATGCTGTAAGGAAGATGTTCAATATTACAATCTTTAAAGAATTGGAAAATTCTCTTATAACAACTGGAGTCCCTTTTATATGTCATGTTTCTTTGCTTTTGTAATTGTATATCTTACGTAAATTTTAATTTTTGAACTTTAGCTGCTTTTCCTTCCCAGTTACACAAATGTTAACCAGAATTGCAATAGTTTTACTTAAAAATACACATACATATGCATGCATGTAACTGTTATAGAAAATCTGTTTTCACATGAATCATTTTTCCAACTTCATTTATTATGCACATGTGTCAGTTTCATTTCAGAGATTTTTCTAAGCAAATTTCTGCATTTGTGTTTAACATTCTTCCTACAATTCATATTCCTAAAAGGAATATGAAATGAAATACGATAGAATTACAGCTGTGCAGAATCTTAAATATATTTTACACAATAAACAAATTCCAATCAAATGATTTGATTTTTAAGAGTTTTTCAACAACAACTTTAATGCTTTGCATATTCAATTCTTTAACTTGGAGATTTTTTATATTTAATTCAGAAACTTAAATTAAAATGATGAAAATGTGAAATTAGTTTGACAACAATCGTTATGTAGTAATGACTTCACTTCAAATTTTTTTGGCTGGCCTGGGCGATCTTTGTCTTTTGTATCAAAATCACTACTTTTGAAGCGCGCAAAACATTGAAACCGATGGAACACATTCACTATAAGCCTTGGCGAACAATCGGTGTTCTTTAGGGTCAATTTTTTTTTTTCAAATTAAAGTAGTAACGAAAAACTTCCTTCATGTGACGCTTTTTATGTCACAAAATTTGACATGTTCGAAGAAAAAAAAAATACTTTGTTGTTTACACAATAATATTCAGTAAATAAATGAGAATAAATGACAGATATGTATGCAGCCTTCAAATTTATATATAAGTTACTGAAGACAAAGAAAGGCCTCGTTCGAAAGATGAATGTTATGGGTGTTCTTTGTATGTTCCTTGGTTGGACAACTACACTGTGTTTTTGGTAACAATCTATTGTTGTGGTACACAAATAATTGTTATTTTAATTTGCTTTTAACAATAATTTAGTTACTATAAACACTTTTATGTTTATCGCAATTATAAAACTGAATATGGTTCACTGAAACATAATTATTTTTAAAAATACTATTGAATGCTAACTATTCAAAGATATTATGTTATGTTTTGTTTAGATCATCACATAATTACTTTAGATCATAATATGATTATTATATATCATAATATGATTACTTTAGAACATAACATAATTACTTTAGATCATATTATGATTACTTTAAACTATAATATGGTTACCTTGGGTCATAATATTAATAATATTATATAATATTTTTATAGTTTTATAATACGATGTTATAATACCAAATTATGATTAACAAGAAAATATTATGATGAAATATTACGATTATGACACTTATTTTTTTTTTTATTTTTTTGTATTTATTAATTTGATTTTTAAAAAAATTTTTTTAATCGAAGTTGCCTTCAAGGTAAATATACAATTTATTTGAAAATAAATTGTATACACTACATTTATTTTTGTTTTTGTTTTTAACAATAATTTAGTTACTATAAACACTTTTATGTTTATCGCAATTATAAAACTGAATATGGTTCACTGAAACATAATTATTTGTAAAAAATGTTTGCAACAACTATTGAATGCTAACTATTCAAAGATATTATGTTATGTTTTGTTTAGATCATCATATAATTACTTTAGATCATATTATGATTACTTTAAACTATAATATGGTTACCTTGGGTCATAATATGATCATGTATGACATTTTTATAGTTTTATAATACGATGTTATAATACCAAATTATGATTAACAAGAAAATATTATGATGAAATATTACGATTATGACACTTATTTATTTTTTTGTATTTATTAATTTGATTTTTAAAAAAATTTTTTTAATCGAAGTTGCCTTCAAGGTAAATATACAATTTATTTGAAAATACATTTATTTTTGTTTTTGTTTTTAACAATAATTTAGTTACTATAAACACTTTTATGTTTATCGCAATTATAAAACTGAATATGGTTCACTGAAACATAATTATTTGTAAAAAATGTTTACAACAACTATTGAATGCTAACTATTATATAGTTATATAGTTTTGTTTAGATCATCATATAATTAATTTTCAAATAAATTGTATGAAGGCAACTTCGATTAAAATTTTTTTTTAAATTTGTTTATTAATACTCGTAAGAGGAATAATTCTCATTTAATTTGATTTTCTAATACAACAAGACACAACATCTTATAAATTACAGCATTAGAATCAGACAAGTTAAAGTTTTCATAGATTATATTTAAATTTAAATAGAGTAAAATAAAACAGTAAAGGTATATAAAATTAAAAAAAAATAAAAAATAAAAAAAGAGTTTACATTTAAACATTAACAAAAAATTTATGAAAAATATTACCTCAGTAATTTTCTAAATCTTATAGCGTTGTGATTTGCAAATCATTTGGAAGTTGATTCGACCAGGTTAAAGTTTTGTTAAATATTACTCCTAAGTTTCTTGCTGAATCTACAATATCGATTCTAGAATCACCAAAAAATATATTTACCTCAAAATCTATATAAAAGGCTCTTTTACATATTAATATGCATTTCGATTTGTTAGGATTAAGTCGCAAACCGTTAGCCGCTGCCCATGTGAATATTTTCCCAAGATCATGATTTAATTCCAGTATTTTCATATTAACTGACTCTTTAGGACTACTGAGATACATCTGAATGTCATCAGCATACATTTGTATACTAGAGTACGATAGTTGGTTAGGGAAATCGTTCGCATATAAAGAGTATAGTAGGGGTCCAAGGATGGACCCCTGTGGTACTCCTCTAGTTATTCATGATAATATTTTTTGACTACAATCATAAATCTTATCATAATATATTGCTCTTAAATTATATTTACCACAACCATGTTTTTTCTCTGCGTGTACTTAAGTTGAGTTTAAGGTTTACTGCAGTTGAATTTAAAAAAAAAAAATCTGTAGTGTGGTTGGTTTCTGGTGAGAGTTTTTAATATTCAGTTTAATATTGTATATTGCAAATCATTTTACTCATTCATTGCCATACAGTTATATTTTATTAATTGTTTTTCACAAAAACGTTGACAGAATGTTAAATTTTTATATATGAAGGCATTTTTTCTTTCATTATACATATTTGTGCAAAATACGTTGTTCTTTCATTAAATCTCTGAATCAATTTTTCACAAAACTATATTAAAATTCTGTATATAAACCTGAGAGGATGATGGCCTAGTCAAATAAATATTTTTTTTTATTAGTCTAAAATGTTGTTGAATATAAATATACCGACGATTTTAAACTGGTAAAAAATTTCATTGTTCTATGTTTTTTTTCGAAACTCTATCGTGCCTTCAACGGATAGATGGACGGATATGTCTAGATCGTCTGAGCATCTTATAAGAACCCACAATACGAGTATATAGCCTTTTTTGGCCTACGACCAATATTTCGGTGTGTTATAAACGGAATGACAAACTCAGTATATGTGGTGTATCTTTTTGATGGTGGTTATAAAAATGCGTATAAGCAATATTTTAACATGTAGATACATAGATACCTACATATATACATCATACGCCACAGTATCATGTAAATATTTTTTTGAACTTGTTTTCTTGCTGCTGTTTTATTGTAAACTTTCCTTTTAAGTAGATTTTCTTAAACTTTATCCTTTGTGTTTTGCATAATTAATGAGTTTTCATTCGTTTTCACTCACACTGGCTTATATAATCATTCATTCATGTATTCAGCCATTCATTCGTTCAGTTCAGCAAACAATACTTGAAAGAGATTAAGTTGTTCCTACAATAGGGCATAAATACAAACAACAATGAGAATAATAATTATAAACACTTAACCCTGCATATAACACATAAGCTACATATTAAGTTGGCCCTTATTTTGAAAATTTTTCGGTTTTCGATTCTTTTAAGCTTAAACTATGCTCCATCATGTAAAAACTAAATGCTGAAAATTTAAGACAAAGTATATATTGTATAGAGGTAAAACATTAAAAAACGAAAAAATTGCTAAATATGAGCCACCTTAATATACATTCATGTGTGCAAAGCATACAAGCATTTAAATACTTATTTTTATTAATATACATATGTATAATAATAAACTACAACATAAAGTTTATTGTGTTTTTCTTAATGGCATCTGAATGCATCTTTATGGCATTTAACAGCAGCTTGGCTAACAAATGGAAACAATATAAAACTCTCACAAATATTTTTAACGAACAAAATGAAAACTAGAAATAAAAATCGTTAAAATATAAACGAGTAACACTGACATCCACTTATATAAAAAAAATAAAAAGGATGATGAAAAAAATAAGGGGCCAACTAGGGTTGTCGAAAGGTTAATGAACTTGATATGAAGTTTATTATATTTGCTTGAGTATGTTGGGTTTTTGTTTTAAAATATTCATGAATTTGTAGGTGTACAGTATAACATATATTAATTGAGACATATCAGTTAAAATATCAGTTAAATAATTAAATTTTCTGTTCGTTTGTTATAAAAAGAATTCAAAAAATGACATTTAAAGAATAAAATTAAAAAAATAACTCCTTCTTTATGAATGTTTACGCAGCCTGGATCAAACATGTCTTAAGGCCCAACTATAATATTCATAAGCAAGCTTAAGCAAATTGCAAAAGTTAACGAAAAGGCTGTCAAATGCATAACCAGTTCAGAGTTAACTTTTAGGTGGCTACAATGACTTTGAAACTTTTTGTCCACAGTTGCTCATTTATGTTTAAAAAAAATGTTTTTATTTTAACAAAAACCCATTAAATGACTATATTTTATAAATATTATTATATTATTTTATAATTAAAAGAAAACTTCGTACCAGAAACGCATAATTTTTCCTTTTTTTTAATTTATCGGCAAAAGTACTAAAATGTACAGCTGTGGCAGCACTAAATTGTAAATAATAATAAACGTTACATATGTTTTGTTAATTTTCGTATTGTGTTTGCAAAAAGGGAGAAAAAACTTAAAAATTTAAATAATATAAAAATATTAAAGTTAGCGCTTGAAGGCCTGTGCACATTAAAAGAAATAAGTGAACTACATTGTTCTGTCAGAGAAATAAACCACGACAGAAAGACATTTTTGTTAAAATAAAAAGGGTCTCTTTTATTATAAAGGCACTTATTTTTTCCACATTTTCTATTAAATTTAAAATAAATGTATTTTCTTCTTTCTCCATTTTGTTAAAAACACAAACAAACAACAAACAGCTGATTCCGTACGGAATATGCGATCAGTTTCGCTTTTTGCTTAAGCAAATGACAGTTGAAAAACTTAACGAAAAGTTTCGTTAAGTACATTATAGTTTGCCACATACAATTTATATGTATTCGCAGGGTTGCTTAAGCTAGCATATGCATATTATAATTGGGCCGTTACTTTGCGTTCATATGTTCATTGTTATATAATACGGGTTTCATAACAAATGGCGTAGTTGTTGAGTATGATTTTGTCTTTAGTGAGTAAAATGGTATTTTCAAGGCTACATATCTGTTATGTTATAACAAAACGTGATATACAAGATGTTTTGTTTTACTTCTTTAATTTGAAAAAAAAACCTGACGCTGAAGTACACAGATTGCTCGCTGCATCTTATGGCGAATGTGCTCCATCTGTTTGTATACGCGTAAGATGGTTTTGTACTGTTTACGAAAAGACAAAAATCGCCGGCCAAGTTTGAAGATCTTGAATTTGAGGCATTACTCCACAAAGATTGCTGTAAAACTTAACAAGAGCCTACAAAATCACCAATCACCAAAGCGTTTGCGAGTAGATAGATTAATTCAAAAACATGGAAATTGGGTACTATATGGATTGAAAGCGAAAGGCAATATAGCTTAAGCGCTATAAATGGAACTAGTTTTTGCACCGAATCATGACTCGTATGTAAAATCCGGTCAACTAGACAAATTTTTTACCAAATTCGAATATTCACGGCGCTAAGGTCTTTATTTGGTGGGTCCAAAAGGTTGTTATCTGTCTTCAGCTGCTAAGATGTGACCAGATCAACACCGTAAAAGTCTAGTAGAATATACGGCCGTACATGAAAGCCTAATAATTCATAAAACGATAACGCTCGGCCACATTTGAAAAAGGAGTGGTTGGAAAGTTTTGCCTGACCCACCTCAAAGTTCACACCATCTTCTGTCTGTCAGGAACTACTTGTTGTGCTCAATGCAGAATACTCTCTCTGGTATACGTGTCACTTAAGTACAGGGGATCCGAAATTGGCTTGGTTCTTTCTTCGTCTCAAAAGATTTGCAGTTTTGGTGCGGAACTTTTATATCGGTAATTTTAATTATTTAAAGTATTAAAAAAGTTCCATTAGAGAACAAATATCAATTTCCCTTTTCCCCTTACATGTGAGCTATCACCTATTATGGGGCAATGGTCATAAAATATTGTACCGTAATCGCTACTTATTTTAGTCTTATTTTGGTTAAATTTCATCTCAATAACAATATTTAAAAGAATTTTATGCTTATTCCAGCTATTCCACAAAGTATACGTCACATGACGAATGTTAATCAAGTTTTATATTTATCCCTTTCTTTTAGAACTGCCATTTGTTTATGTTTTTGCAGTGTGTATTTTAAAGCGATTTACTTTAATATGCAATAAAATAATACAAACGTATATATGATTGTAGTAATCATGTTAGTCGAAACTTAATCATATTATGATTACTGCAATCATATAAAAAAATATAGTGACCATAACACTGTTGAAAAATTTGTGGGTGATTTATTAAATGGGCATATAATTGCTTGTGTTTTTAAGGGCTTTGTTTTTATCTTCCACTTAGAAAAGTGTTTGTTACAATTGCAAAACCCTTTTTCCATTTTATTTAACAGTGCTTTGATTAATTTGCTGGATGTTATAAGCGCGATATCGTCGGCGTAATAAGCAACTTTCATGTACGATGGAGGAAAGAAATACGATGTATAATTGGAATAGAGTAATGGTGATAATATTGACACTTGAAAAAGAAATGAATTACGCCAATAAGAATATACTTAAGTGATTCTTATACTTATATAAGAAATTTTCTATGATTATGATAATAAATGCAACTCATATTTATTTCACTCTGTAGGAAGAATGAATTAAAAAAACTATGTGTGTGCAAACAAAAAATCCAACTCATTCAGACAATGTAAATAAGGAAAATATCAGCTAACTATATAATATGTACATATATGTATGTATATATTAAGGTGTTATATTTTGACTTTTGCTCGAATTCACAGGTATAATATGTTATAAATGTAAACAACACGAAACAGTTTAGACAAATTCTAAAACTGTTTTACTGGCTCTTTGAATTTTGGGAATGCAAAATAAAAAAATTGAAAAAAATAAAAATAAAACCACCTTAATGTATATATGTATGAAACTAGTGGTTTTAGGAGCAGTAGTACAACTCATAAATATCCGTGAAAAACAACATACGAATATATAAATCTACATGTATTTGTAAAACAAATGAAAAATATGCAAAAATTAACAACTGCAAATACATTGCAAGGAAGCAAAGGGAAATATTTGCAATAATAAAGTCATGACTCTGGCATCCACAACATCTAAGAGTAATGGAGTGTAAATAAAAGAAAGAAAAAACATCCATACTCTTACACGAAAGGACACAAAAATGCCATAACAAATGCAATAAATCACACATGTAACGTTGCTTTTTTATTAAATGTTGAAAGCAGACAATATTTGCTTTTAGCCAAGTAAATTCTAGCAACAATAATCTTGTAATTTTAGAAAAGATACAACAAAGACATATTTAAGACCTTTTTCTAATAACACTTTTTGAAGAAAGTGCATTAATGAACATTTTCAAAGAATATGTGCTAAAAGCATGTTGCAAATGAAAATTTTAACCCTTCGGCATAAAACAATTGTTGGCCGGGTGTATTAGAGCAAGAAATATGCTTTGGAAAGTCGGGGTGAATTGGTGCAATTGAATGCAGTGATATCTAACTCGAATTGTTCATTACGGTATCATTTTTATAATAATATATCTTATAAATCTAAATTTATATAAATATTCAGTACAAATTAAGGTTTTTATATATATATTACGAGGGTGGTTCGAAAACTTCTTAGCCTAGCACAAAAAGAGAATAGTTCGTTTTTCAAAAACATTTTTATTTTTCAATTTTATCTCCTGAAACTTCACTTAGTTCAAGGCTTATCTAGCAATTGTATCCCGTGATTAAAATAGTTTTGCTCAAGGCCTTCAAAATAGTGGTTTACAATTATAATTGCATCTTCATTTGAGGTAAAACGCTTGCCAGCTAGGATTTCTTTTTAACCTTCGCTCTCATGAAAATTTTTTTGTGCACGAGCTCATAGTATCTACCCGGGTAGATACAAAGCATTTTCATAGAATTATATGGGAATTTTTATGCTCGAGCAAGAAAATGTTTTATGTTAGATATATTTTATATTAAAAATGTGTTTATAGAAGTGGCTAACTTATCGCTACTTTAACTGATAAGAGACAAGAAGAAACAATCCTAGTCCCATGACATGGACTCCAGTTACTGATGAAGAGTTAAAGGCATTCTTGGGAATATTACTTGTGTTGGGGACACAAAAGTCGTCTTAAGAAGAGCTAAACGGAAGCAAAACGTTTTTTCCCTTTATCGTGCGAATATGCGTATCAATCGTTTTCAAACGCTTTTACGTTTTATTCGTTTTTACAATCATGTTACAAGAGCTGCTCGCCAGTCAGAAGATAAAGCCGCACCAATAAGAGATATATTCGAAATGGTAAACTCAAATTTGAAAGCGCACTTCAAGTCTTATGAGTGCATAACTGTAGACGAGCAATTGTATGGATATCGTGGTCGCACCAAGTTTACGCAGTACATACCATCAAAACCCGCAAAATGTGGAATAAAAATTTTGTGGGCTTTTGATACAAAAACTTTTTACCCCTTAAATGGGCAAATTTATACCGGAAAAGAAGGCAATTCCAGAGACGTGAACCAAGCTGCCCGAAGAGTTCAAAACCTACAAAATTAGAGAAGTTTTGTCCAGCGAATTCGGGTTTGGACCAAGCGCAACGATGACGTCTTACGTCCCAGCAAAAGGCAATGCAGTTGTGTTGCTTTCATCGATGCATCGTGATTTGGTTGTGTCTGACATAAAAAAGAAACCTGAAATTATTTTATATTACAATGCGACAAAAGGCGGTGTGGACACAATGGATAAAATGGTGACGGAATACTCGACAAAAAGAGAGACAACACGTTGGCCCCTTTATCAAGGCAGCAATTGAATGCGTTTTACGTATGAACACTTTTGACAATTTTTTGCTCAAACTAATATTTATTTCACATTGAAGGCGAATCGATCTCTGCACTCGACTGTGGTGATGATGTTGAGGCGAACGATGAGCCAGAGAGAGATTCTACAGGACGAATCAAGCAAAAGGGAGATTGCTATATGTCTTATAGGGACTCCAAAAAAGAAAAGAGCTACCCGTCAAGAATGCATTACATGCAAAAAACTAATATGCGCTCAACACTGCCTCACGCAAACCAAGTGTAAAGATTGTTATCAGGGTACAACTTCAAAAAAAAGCATCTTACACACATAGATAATATTTTCTTTTGTTGCTCTAAACTATTTTTTTATAAAAATTAAAAAAGGTCCATGTGTTCATAAAAGTTCCTATGTATCTACCACGGTAGATATTAATGAGCCTATGTATACAAAAAAACAAATTTTGAAAAAGGCTGTGAAAAACTACTTTAAAAATATTTATGATGTTATTTCCTAAAAAACAATAAAAAGTTGATAACAAAGCTGAGACCATTTTTAAATTCATTAAAAACTCAAAAACTTATTAACACATCAATATTGAAATATCTACCCGGGTAGATACTATGAGTGCGAAGGTTAAATTAAAAGCGTTATGCTCATTTAAGTGATTTTCGGAAATGGTCTTTGTATGGGTCTAAGGCAAAAAAATATTTTGATTGCATTGACCCATATTTTGCCTTAGCCCCATACAAAGACCATTTCCAAAAATAACTTAAATGCGCATAAATCTTTTCTAAAAATCACTAACAAATCGAACTTCAACACAAATCTATCATATACTTAAACATATAAATCGTCACACATAATTTCATGCTGAACGGTTGATAATAGGTCATAGCTTTCTTATGAAGACTAGTTACGACGAACTCATTAACCTCACATAAATATCCAAATTGAACCGAAATTTTACACAGATCAGTTAAAAATATGTAAAAATTATATTACTGGCTATTGACAAAATTAGACCATAATTAGCAATGGACTCCCATACAACTTCCAGTGTCGAGAATAATCACAGAGTATACAGAGGAGACAATTTTGACGTTTCAAAAAGTCAACACCAGTTTCCTAAGGCTGTTTGGTACCTACTTTGTGCAATAACTGAAAGATGCATAAAATTCTGATAAATGTTGTTATTGAGATAAAATTTAAACAATATAAACTTCAAATAATTAAAAATTGCGATACAATATTTTATGACGATCACCCCATAATAGTTGATAGCACTTATGTAAGAGATCCGCAAAGTAAAAGAACCAGAATAATTATCGTTATCGATAAAGGCTTCTTTAAGCTGGCCTTTGACTTCGTTTGCTATAGTTCAGGGAGTTTACACACTGGTAGGTAGTGTCACAGGCATAGCTGCCAGATTTGACGATTTATTGTCATTTTGACGATTTTTTGTTTTAAAAATGGCAAATTGACGATTTGACGATTTTTTCATTGAATGTGACGATTTTCTGAATTATTAAAATTGTCTATCATTTGCTTGTTTTATTAATTTTAGTGTTATCAAATTCTTTATGTTTTTGAGACAACAACTATTTTCCTCATTTAATATCATAAATATAAAGAAGAACATGACATATTTCAAAAACAAAACTTAGTAATAGTAGTGTTTTCTTAATTACTGACAATTAATGTTAAGTTAAGTTTAAGTATAATAATTCCAAATGATATTACGTCAGGCTAGTAGAAATTACGTATATATCTGTAAACATAAAAAGCAATTTTAAATGCTGAATTCCATGAAAATTTTTAGAGGAAACAATTTTAGAATTTCAACGCGAAAATTCTACAAAAACTTCTCCTATTTTAACAAAACGTCGAAAAAATATTCAGTTAACAATTTAAATAAATATGCTAAATTTAGATATGTATTTACAAAATACTGCAAGTCTTAGCTGACAAGCTTTTATGAAATTCTCTTTTGAACTTGCCATTTCATTGACAAACGTCAATTCAATTTTCGTACATTTTAATGCAATTCAACATGCATGAAAAAAAAAAACAAAAGGAAATAAGAAAAGTACTCTTTTGTACTCTTTTGTTCTCTTTTCCCTTCTCATCCAAAAATACTTGCCTTGACGAATCAGAATTAAAAAGTGTGAAAGCGGACTAAGATATTATAAAAAATATTACACAAGTTGTGTTTAACATTCACCCCTATCGTGAATAAAAATTCCACATGAAATTTGTTCCCATTTATTTTTTTAACATTGAGTTTAAATAGAAAAAATGTGAAATGTGAACAAATTTCATGTGGAATTTTTATTCACGATAAGGGTGATTATATTTTTTGTGATATCTTATTTAAAAAGTTAGAATTTATGTATGTATTTTGATACGTATTATACAAGAGACTATATAAACTAGAATTTTTATGTATTCGTTTAAATAAAAATTTAAAAATACTATTAGAAATAGTGACTTTTTATTTTTCTGATTTTTCTTTTTTTTTTATCGGGATTTTGAAGATTTTTTCCGAAATTTATCTGGCAGCCCTGGTCACAGGTTTTGTGAAACGATGCGACAAATTTGATATTTCTTCTCTTCTCTTTTATTATTTTTATTTTATTTGCCAGCAGTGTTGCCACGATGAAATTTCATTTTATGGGATTACCGAAATTTATTGGTTTACTAGTTTTAAATAAATAAATAAATACTATGAAGTCAAAAAATTTAATAGTGAAATATCAGGAATATGAATACCTGTATATTTTACCTGTAATGTAATTAGGTCCTATATGGCAACACATCTGCGAATGGGCGAAATAAGAGAAATAAAAAATTGTATATCAAAATGTCGCAAACATGGTGCAACAAATGTGTCATCAATCAAGAGAACGTCAGCAGAGTTGCGGTGACAAATCGCAACATGTGATTGCTAAAATCAGACAAAATAAAATCTTTAAACATATTCTTGATATAAATATAGGATCTGGTCTTACTGCATTCCAAACATGTACTTGTTTTGTATGTGACATTTTTCTTAATAATTGTAAACGTCGTATGTTGAAGAAATTAATGAATAACAATTAACTATTTCATTGCATAAAATATTATTTAAGTATTAAATTAGACATCACATATACTATTCACTACTATATATATCACACTACTTAAACACATGTAGTGATGGCTGTATCTAATATGCAGCAAAGTAAATGTGTGATGTTTTTATTTTAATGTGAGAGTAATTATGTCTGCATATGTACATACATATGTAACTGAATAGTATATGGCTTTTTAATTACAACCATAAATTACCATATGTGAGTTTTAAGAACAATTACTGCAAAATTACAGACATACTCATACATACTATACACACTTATATAACCCTATTAACCTATATACTATAGATGTATATATGTATATATAAATGTATATGTATATATATAATTATGTTTGAGTGTTTTATATCCAATGTTAAAAATTTGCAGGAACAAAGGCCTTGAAGAAGGCCTTAGGTTTGATTTTAATTAGTTGACAGCTGCCTGAAGTTTATCTCACTTCGGTCTCGTCGTGATACCTTGTGTTCATTGCACGATTCGTCATATAATACTTGACCTCCAACCTTCTGCAGCCATTCTGTATTTTTAATGAGGGTGTAAATCTTACCTAAATCACTTCTTGAGAGATAACATACATTTTTCAATTTCCAAATATTCAATAAATATACTAATTCAGCAAGCCGAGATAACGTTTATTAGAATTTGCGAACGCGACAAATTAGCTAATACACCAACTTAGTAGCATCTCACAGAGTGTTGCAGACCTTTACTAGACTGAAGCAAACATATTTAAGTATATAAATGCTAGCACACAGCGAGCAATCATGTAAACCAATCAACCAGCATCTCTTCAAAGGCCTCTCAAGCGCACACCCTGAAATTGTTTTCTCTGAGTTTCTTCACACACACTCACTCTTAATCAGACATTCACTATTAAATGTATACAATTTTGTTAATGAATTTACTGTCATAAAATTTGTTTCTTTTGTGACCTTTTAGTTGTCGTATATATACGATGTTTGTCTCAAAAGTCCTAAAGAAAAATAATGATTTTCCGTTGATCCAAAAATATTTTTTCAACGATTTGTTTAGGCCCTTCAACCTTTAGATATATTCATCTTTAAATTTAAAAAAACTTTATAAAATATAAAACTATTAGAGCCTTTGCTTTTATTAAAAAAAAAAAAACTTTTCAGATATATCTCTTAGTTTCATTGTTCATGTTAACATAGATGTGTGGTTAACAATTATGGTCATGTCTACCATAATGATACTCGTATAGCACTGAGTATTTGTATTTTTGAGTATATGTAGAACATCATTTCCAATGGTTTTTAAGTTGACCCTTGATTTACAGTTTTAAAATTTTCTATGCTCCTAAAAGCTAAAATTATTGCAACCTCTAAACGTTATCTTATTTTGCTAAAATGTTTGGATGTCGCAAAATAAATTTTATATTTTGGAAACATCAAAACACTTCAAAAAGGTGCTTCCCTATTGTCATATATTTTCATTGTTAGCCATATGGTTGACACAAAGCAGATGCCAGTTTTAATTTGTCACATAATTCACAATTTATCATAACACAGTTTTTTTATGTCAATTAGTTGGCATACAATTTTGTGGTTTTAGTTTAATAAAAATATTGATTTGTTATTGAAGCAATTGGCAGTAAGTAGATTACGCTAAAAGACGATTGCTTTGAATTTTGTATTGAAGGTTGTATATGTGGATAAAAATACATATATATAAATTTATTTAAAAGGAAACTGTGGTAAACGTTTTTAGTTTTATTATTTAAAAATAATTAAATTTAAATTAAGAACATAACAAGAAAGACAAGAGCTATTTAGACAGTCAAAAAAGATACAATTATACCCTATATTACAAACAGTATTTGAATGCCCAAAAAATTGCATATAAGCATTTCCACAGAATGTCGCATTCGATACCTAAATCATCGTTTCTTAACAGCACTTTGCAAAATTTTTAATCCAATTAATATAAAAAAGTTATTGCATATAATAATTACACCAAATATTTTACTTTGATTTTCATATTGTGTCTCGTTCGCTATCGTTAGTATATTTAGATGATTAACACAATTAACGTAAGAAAGGCAAAAGCAACATGCCGTACTTGGGAGAACTTAATAGCTACTCACATACCACTCTGCCAGGATATCGTGTAATCCACAATGTCCTACAATACAAAAAGATGGACTGCACCATCATGGCGACAGATCACTAGCGCACAATCTTGTGCAAATGGTATTGCATCATTGCAGTTGCACAAAGCTTTAGCATATTTTTGTTATACGCTAGCAAAAATATACTAAACATTTTTGAAAATGCAATAATGCAATACCATTTGCACAAGATTGTGAATTGCGCTACTATGTTCATAAGCTTTATGGTATCTCAACTAAATTCATATTTTCAATATTGAACCTGAAGTAATCGTCAACAAAGTCAGCGACAACAAGTTTCACCGAAACTAACGCACTGCCCAAAAATAATTTTCTAACAATTGTTTTACATCATATTCTTGGATATCAACGTAGGAGTCATCCAAACAGTGTGAGGCTCCCCCTAGGCATGTCTGGAAAGACTAAGAGTGCATCAAGCATGTTCAGGATCCATTTGATCGCAGCTCGTATGATAGATTTAATCGACATTCATAGGGACTCCATTAATACTGCTGTATCAGGACACCGTTTGACGATTTGTTGCCACAATAAATTACTAAGTTAGAATAAGTGACAGATAGGTATCCTTCAAAAAGACAAAAAAAAAGCGTTCAAAAGATACTCTAGCTGTTATACATAAAGGATAATTGAAAAGCTGATGTACTTATGAGTCGATTAATTTCTTTACTGACATTCCTCATACAAACTGATGAATTATTTGTTAAGCAGAAACTATTTGGACTTGCGCAGTGAAGTACCATTGGAAGAAGTACCTCTGGATTTTGCGATCTTAATATGGTTTGTATTTGCAGCGGGCAGGAAGAATTTACTTCTTGGCTTTCGTCGTGACCAGATTATCAAGTGTTACATGACATTATAGACTGTGTCTGCGGTACAACGACTACTGTAGAGGCTGTCATAATAAGGAATAGGAAGCAACAGATTTCACTTATTCAGTCAAAGTGCTGCTTTGGTCAACATGAGGAAGCAATGATGAATCTTAAGCTACGGTCATACTTGGAAAATATTTGCCGAAAAAGACGTAACCACTAAATAAAATATATTTGAATTCGATTATTAATTAAAAAAAACTTCGTTTATTAAAAACAAGACACAACAATTATTTAGTTATATTTTATTTGATGATGTTTGATCTTGCAAACAACGTCAAACAGGTTTATGCTTAACAAGTGGTTACGCTTTTTTGAGTAAATATTTGCTATGTGTGACCATACCTTTAGACACATCTATTAATTAGTTAGAGAATAATATAGGAACAACATGCAATGATTCAGAGACTTGGTATCAGTTTTAATTAAACCTATTTACTATTAAGAATAGCTGGCCATGGAACCTAACAAACATATTTTAAGATATTTAAAATATTAAAAAAAAGTTACAGTAAAATTGCTGCAAGATTTTAATGCGGTGTTAGGATTTCTATGTACAATTTTAAGAACTTTTATTAAAGTTCAAAATCTTTTAAATTTCACGCCATAAACTAAACAAACACAAAAAAAAAAACTTTGAAAGTAATTCAATCATAAGCAAATCTGTCTACTATGAATATTTCCGTAGAATTCAAATTTTAGTACATAAATAATGATCAACCAATCAAAGTTAAACAATAACAGTGTCTTGTGAGGCGTTTACTTTTCAAGTACACACAAGTATTATACATAACTCTATTACACATAATGTTATGTTGTTTATGTTTGCGTTGTTGTTGTTTGCGTGTTTGATAATAAGTATCTTATCTTAATAAGTAAGACACCATCCGATTTGTCTATCATTTGTAATCATGTTTTATATAATACACCATTTTCCAATTTCCAATTTCCATTATTTAAGACTATTATTGCAATCATGTAAAACACTCTTACTGAGCATACAATACAGTAAGTACAAGTACACATGTTATCACGTGCTATCACCCACTGGGATTGCGAACAGAAACCGGTTGATTTTACAACAAAATCATCACCAATATTATCAGGAGCGTTATTATAATCATGTTGGTGTTACGTGTACAAATAGTATTGTTTTACATTTTGTGCATAGAAATAATGAATAGCTTTGCAAATTGAATTTAATACAAAAACACTGAGAGAAATACCTCGTTTTGCATTTTTCGACGTTGCATCGCTGCTTAATTAGTACTAAGTTTCACTGTAAGTTGTTAGGTTTTCAAGGTTGCGTTGTTTTGGGTTCGAGTATTTATTTATTTTTTTTTAATTTTTGCAAAATCTGCAACATCATTAGATGCTATAATGACGACCCGTACAAGCATTGCTTTGATGATCAAAATCGCCATTTGAATTGAAAATCAAGTTGCGCAGAAAATACCATTAAGAAAGTAATGACATAAAAAGTAAATAAAATAAAATAAAATAAAATAAAATAAAATAAAATAAAATAAAATAAAATAAAATAAAATAAAATAAAATAAAATAAAATAAAATAAAAATAAATAAAAAAGCAAAGCATTTTTTTGTGAGAAAAGCCGACGACTTAGTCCCGGTTTACCTTATGAAATTTTTGTCACTGCGATTCTTGTCGTATCTTTTTTAAAATTGTATTTGCGTCTACATTGTGAGATTTTTATTGCAGCGATTTTTTATGGATGTATACATGCATGGTGCAACTATACATGGTGAGTGCAAATCGACAACAAATACAACACAAAACAGAAACAACAGACATTTTGTTTGTGTAAAATAATGTACTACTGTCAAAAATACTTGAAAATGTATTACTTTTGACATAAGTAAATTGCAAACAAAGTCAGTCAGCTGGGCTACTGCACTCACCTTGTATAGTTACACCATGTATACATGTTTTCATATTTTTTGACAATTCCTTTTCAAAATAAACAAAATAATAATAAATTTGTGATGAAATTAAAATGTTGTGAAAAATTATAGAAACCATTAAAAATAAAAGCTGGTCGAAACACAATAACAAATGTCAAAATGAACTACGAATGAGCGAACAAAGCGTGCCTCACGAGTGGATGCATATGTGTACGTACCCCTTTTAATACGACTCACCGCTCTCGCCTACAAAGCAAGAATCACAGCGATAAAAAGTTCATAATGTACCGGGACTTAGTATTTTCGTAACCCTAGAACCTATCTTTGATCTTTACATGGTTTGCTATAGAAAATCTTAATTCACTTTGCGTCGTTTAAATTTGCGTCGCGTTTTTTTGGCACGTATTCTTGACGCAAAGTTAGGTATTGGTGTACAATAAATCTGAGGTCTATCCGTAGACCAGAAGTGAAATGTTTATCACTCTAAATTGAACTTGGCATAAAATATTAAGTTGGAGAATTTTAATTTGTTGGAACATGTTGGATACGTGTGTTTTCAACGGAATTCAATATTATCATTGTTCTGAGACCACTGCTATAAATTTCATCGATAAATTTGAAAATTATGAAGATCCAAGAGCAATTGTTGAGAAGCTGAAAGGGTCACTTCATGGTGCACTATGTGGTCTGGAGGTGTGAATGGGTTTCTTTTTTTTTTTTTTTGAAAATTCGGCTACAAATGCTGTTACGATAAAGAGATGTTAACAACAAAATGTTGGGCTCTTATTGATAATATTGATGTGGGAACGGGACAGTATACGGCTTATGACAGTGGTAAGAGAGTAAATGACTCTGTGATCAGTGACAGAATGGGAATGGGTTATAGACTAACAAAAGGGCATTCATTTCATGGACGTTAAGTTTCATAAGTTAAGTATTCTTCTTAACAATAAATGTGTACATAGTTTCATTATAAATTGGATTGAAATTCATGAGTTTTATTATGAAGGAGATGACAAGAGGAAAGTAGAAAATAAACAATCGCAGAGTAGTCACATTCTACGATTGTTGGCTCAGCCGCAATATTTGATAATTGAGATAGAGACAAAAATCTTGCATTCATATCAGTGACATGTAGATCAAATAGAACGGTGCCTCAGAGCTGCCGTAAAAATAAATTTATTGCAAACCAAATTTTCCAAGTGCATAATTTCAGGAAATTCAGCTATTCAAATTCAATTCAATTTATCGTTATGCCATAAATGTTGCTTCGGTTTTCTCTATTACAACCTCCTAAATACGAATTAGTTAGTAATTTTTAATAGAAAAATTAAGGTATTCTAAATAGTGTTTGTTAATCAACATATATTTCTTTCACTTTTTATTCCTCTGCCATTGAATATTTATTCAGCTTTTATTATACCCACCATCAAAAACTAAACACAAATGGGTAAATTTGGTAAAAGGTTTAGCAAACTTGCAGTTGTGTTCCCTCTTCTACCAAGTTCTGGTCATACTTATCTCCCCGTCATTATTATATGTCAAAGGATTAAGATTGAAGTAATAAGATAGACGTAATAATATAATATGAACAACCCAATTCAATAAAATACTGTACTGTAGATCTTGGTGATTATAATTTTTTAGAGATTTGCAGTCAGTTTGCATTTGATTTTCATATGATTCATATGAAAAGTTTTTCTTAGGAGCAAGAAAAAAACTGCAATATTAGAGCCGCTCTAGTGTACGTTCCCTCTGAAACAAAACAAACTTATAGCAAAAACAACCACCCCTATCGTGAATAAAAATTCCACGTGAAATTTGTTCACTTTTATTTTTTTAACATTGAATTTAAATAGGAAAATGTGAAAAGTGAACTAACTTCACGTGGAATTTTTATTCACGATAGGGGTGAACATGTTCCATAACCTGCTTTAATGCTAACATTGCCAGTTTTTGTAGTTATGGAATGTTGCACGGATTTTCTGTTTCGCCTCTGTGCTTATGATGTTTCTTAGGCATTTGTATTCGTTATTATGTCACAGCATTATTTTTAAAATATTGTTTTCTGTGCGATTGTTTAGTTTTTTTTTATACTCCTTGTTCATTCTTTCATATACTAAAATCTGAATGCAACACAACTGAGTATTTATGCGACTGAAGTCGACTCTAATACACCTCAATTGCTTTGTTTTTTAACAATGAACTACAAACAGCAAGAGATGATGAAACACAGCACAACACAATACGTATTTGAAATACCCACCACCAAAAATAGGGGGTATATTAAGTTTGTCATTTCCTTTGCAACACATCGAAGTATTGGTCAAAGAACCAAAATTCTGGGTCCTTATTAGATTTTAAGATGATCTAGCCATGTCCGTCTGTCTGTTAAAGACACGATAGAGTTTCGAAAAAATTACATAGAACTATGAAATTTTTACACAACATTCTTTATCGAAATGTTTGGTATTGAAAATGGACAAAAACGGGCCGGTAGCGTTATAAATCAAAGTTTCAGAGCTTTTCGATATTTTTTACAATTTTATTTAAATATAATGCATACAATTTTGCACATTTTCTTTGCATTATAGAAGGAAAAGTCCTGTTGAAAATGATAAGAATCGATCCACAACTTCTCATAGCCCCCATACAAATGTCTTCCAGGTATACTGCTTCATGGAACATAAATGTCTATAGAAGAGCAGTATTTATACAAAAATTAGCAAAAATAAGTTTTATACAACGAAAAATCTCAAAACTATGTTTTGTTTGTATCGGTCCATACTTTGACAAAACCTATTCAAATACGCATAAATCTCTTTCAAAAATTACTATCGAGTTAAAATTCAAAACAAATCATTCACATACGTACACACATTCACAGTCGTACTAAACGGTTAATAATAGGTCATAGCTCTCTTATGAGGATTATTTCCGAAAAACTCATTAACCTACATAAACATTCATATCGAACCGAAATTTTACTCATAATAGTTAGGTTAGGGTTAGGTCAGCAGGCAGCCATAACTTGTATAGCCCACTTAGGTCCAAGCATTGGTCCTTTTATGTTACCTGAAAATAAATTTATGGAAGAAAACAGGAAAAGGTGGATAGATATTTTAGAGATAGAAAGAGATTGTATATGAATAGGTAGTAGAAAGAGAAAAATTTATCAAGAGAAGATGAAGATTACGGGTGCAGAAGTTTAGAGAAAAGATGGAGTAAAAACTCCGAGATACCTAAATAGCCAATAGTTCCATTTCAAGTGAAGGGATCGGATGTCATCATAACAGCTAATTGCTATTTCTAATGAAAGCGTTAATACGATCCAATTTCAAGTCTGATATCTGAAGGTCATTGAAGTACGGTTGCCCCAAGAGGGTGTTGTGCATGGTGTCCATTGCCGTACAATGACATAGAAGATGACGTATCCTCCTCTTCTTCATCATTACAACTCCTACAGAAATCATTGTAAGCGAGTTCCAATCTTCTGGCATGATTGCAGAATTTGCAGTATCCGGTGATTATTGACACTAAATCACTCAATTGTGACCGCTGTAACTTCAGCACATATAACGTCTGTTCTTTATTTAGCCTACGCCAAATAAGTCGTGTAATTACACAGGTGTTTGTGTTCGTTTACCTTGCATGCTGTTAGTGGAATACCACATAGATGATCAATGTCATCATCAGGTAGCATGGAACCAGTCTTTGCTGAGTTATCAGCAACCAGATTCCCTGTTATGTCTCCATGTCCATGCACCCATACGAGTGACACTGTTGAATGTCTCGCCATCCTATTTAAGGATGTGCGGCATTCCTGGACCAAGGTCGATGTAGTGTATACATCAGTTAGAGACTTAATTGCAGTCTGGCTATCAGTATATATAAGAATATCCCTGCCCGATATCCCGTTATAACTGATCCAGTTGGCTGCCGATATCTCGGATTGTAGGATGCTACTTTCATTTGGAATTCTGAAAATCATTCTTATTCCAAATTCTTGAATGTAGACACCGCCGCCAACTCTCTTCCCTCTTTTGGAGCCATCCGTGTAAACAGATAAGCTCATAGTATCGAAGGGTAGAACTTTTTCTGGTACCTCATTATCCGAAATGGAGTAATTAAAGTTCCCTGAGAAGAAGGGTTAAGGAGTGCAGTAATCAATTTTATCAGGAAGACAGTTTGTTTCCCTAATTATGCTAGCATGCCCATAATTTACATGTTTCCAAGCGACTGTTGTGTCTAGCCTTACGGCAGTGTTCAGTGCCAGTCTTCTAACCATAAAATCAACTAGTATCCAGTTCATTATTGTGAATAATGATTTAGTCGGAGTTGTGCATATTGCACCAGTAGTCAATACAGCAGAAAGTTGGTCCATAATTCGCCATAGCTCCCATATAAGGTTAAATGTAAAAATTCGAGAAAAACGGCCCAACAACAACAAAAAAGTGTTTTAACCAAGGCTAAAATCTACGAATAAAAGTACGAGTTGCTTGACCACCCACCTCATATCATGTAATAGATCCCATATAAAGGTGTCGAGATAACCATCGTTATCGATACCAAATGTAACACAAATTAATTTCAAGTATTCATAGATCATACTACCGATATTTTTTGGTGGGTATATAAGATTCGTCACAGCCGAATATAAACTCTTACTCTTTGTTTTGTTGATTGTTGTATTCCCTTTAAGAGTTTGTGGAATACTGTATTCTAAATGCAGACTAAGGATTAAGATTTATTTTGAGATAAAGAAAAAAAACGAAGCTGGAAAACAGTATAAGAAGCTTAAATGTTGTTTTAGTATTTATTTCTTTTTGCTAGTTTCAGTGGAGGTTTGTTTGGAGTGAAAAACAAAATTCTTGCATAAGACTAACAAATGTGAATAGTTCTTATCAAGCTGGAATTTTAAAACATTAATAGAAAACTATAAGCATAAAATCGTCTAGTGTGCTGGTAAAACTTTAAATATGCTGAAAAAAATAAACATAAAAAATTATTTATAACTCGGCTAAACACTTTTGGCCACTTGGCAAATATTTACTCAAAAAAGCGTAAACACTTGTTTTAGCACAAATTTGTTTGACCTTGTTTACTCTTACAAGAGTTTTGCAAGATCAAACAGCATCAAATAAAAAAAAACTAAATATTTATTGTATACTGTCCTAAATAAACAAAGTTTTATTGAATAAATAAACGAGTTCAAATATATTTTATTTAGTGGTTACGTCTTTTTCGGCAAACCGTACCTTTAGAAGCAAATATAACAATATGTTTGTATAAATGGAAAGAAGAGTAACAGCCTCACTTAATAGGAATTGCTTTAATGTCTAAATTGAATATTTTAAATATTTATATTACTGAACTTAGCATTAAGTATTTAGACTTGACTTTTATCTAATTGTTTGTTTATTGCCTTTGCAAAACATTTATAACTTACGACAAAGATATTTTTGTTTTATTGTACCGGCCGTGTTGGACATCTAGTATACTTGTTTGTTTTGTTTTCCACGAGCAAACAAACAAATAAAGGCAGGTCTTAAGAAATTTCATAATAACGATTATTAGTAAGGATATTAATAAGTGATTGTTGACACAGCTAATGTCGCGAAAAATACATTTATAAATATAATTTTCCTAAGCAAAGTCTTCATAAAAGCACAACGTAACAATATAGATGTTAAAAGAAATGGCAACTAAGTTCTTCAAGTATTGTTCACATACAATCCGGTCGCATAAATGTTTCAGTATTGATGCTCTTTTACGTATATTATTGGGTGTGCACCTAAAAAAAGGGGGTTTTATAACAGTTGGCGTATCTTTTGAATGCGGTTTCTGTTTTAATAATATACAAGTTATTTTGAATTCTATACACTCTGAGCGTCAATATAAAGTAAACACCTAATATTGCTTAAAACGAAAGTTTAATTATATACACTACGAGTACAAGTACAAATTTAAAACTAAATATATCGCATAATTCATAAGTAATTTAAGCAAAATATAACTCTTTAGCAAAACGTAGAAATACCAGATTTTTTGCGTAAAAGTAAAGTAAACAAGTATTTTAAAATTATATAAAACATATTTAGTTTGTAGCTATTTTGCCTTTATCACAGCTGACAATCTTCTAGACATAGAATCTACGAAATTTGTAGCAAAATCAAGCGAAATTCAGTTTCATTCATCCTGTATTACTTCCTTTAGATTATCCTAGCAAGAAATATTTATTTGCCTAATTTTTATACCCACCACCAAAAAGATGGGGGGTTTGTAACACCTCGAAATAATTGTCATAGAGCCAAAAAGTCTATATATGTATTTTGGTTCTTATAAGCTTCGAAAACAATGTCCGTCCGTCTGTTGAAGGCACGATAGAGCTTTGAAAAAATTACATAAAATAATGAAATTTTTTACTAAACATTCTTTGATGTACCGAAATGAGCCAAATCGGTCCAGTAGGATCCGAGTTATAGAGCAAAGTTTCAAAATACCTAAATATGTTTCTGTTTCGACCTTTTAAATTCTAAATAAATTAGGTAAATAATCAGGCTCGAGGTCTGTGTTATAATCAATTGTTATATTTATTTATTTCAATATTTCGCCTACCATCGGTAAGCATCATCAGGAAAATAACAACAATGAGTTCCAATAATCAAAAATTAGTCCTATGATACCAAAGCATTTTTTCTTGTCGGTTTTAAAACCAATTCTGACAATATTGGTTTCTATGACACCCCTGATTATCTATTATATATATCAATATTATCTATTATGTATAAAATTAACCTGGCTGCTCAGATTATTGAGAAAAAATGGTTTATGTTAGAAGAACATACCAGAACACCTAAGGATTTGTTTTTGGATATTTTAAAGTTCTGCATGATCGATTGTAGATATTTCAAATTTAAGGACATTTTCTACACACAGAATAAAGGTATGCCAATGGGATCACCCATTTCTCCAATTATTGCGGACATTGTTATGGAAGAATTATTAGACACAATTCTTAATAAAATGGAGATGAGACCAAGAATGATGACGAAATATGTTGACGAACTATTTGGAATTTTAAAAACGAATCAAGTTGAGAATACTTTGAAGACATTGAACTCATTTAACAGACAGATACAGTTTACATTAGAGAGAGAAATGGATAAACAATTTTCAGTCTCGTCTCATCGAACTGTTCGGACGTGTTCTTTTTAGTGCGGCTGAATTTTCGGTGAAAAAAATCGTAATAGGTGAAAAAGTGTAATTGGTTGAAATAAAACAAAAAAGTGAAAAAATAATTCGTAATAGGTAAAAATATCTACGGAAATATCTCGGTAATTTAAAAAAAAAAACATAAAAAATCGCATAAAAACTGTATGAGTGTTCCTCTCAGATGTAATTGTCCTCTCTGAGGAAGAATCCTTTAAAAAAAATCAGTGGAGAATCTTCTCACTACAAGAGCCGTAGAACGGCGTCGTTCCTGTTCGCCCAATATAGTGATTTCAACAGATGAAAAAACATCAACATCTTCTACATCAAATAGTGCAGTCAAACCTAGAAAACAAGTAGGTATGGATAAATACGTCACCGTTCTTAAGCGACAGAGGAGCCCGACATCTGCTCAAGTGTCATCAAATTCAAAAGCTCCTAAGACCGTGAGTATTGATACGAAAATTTCTTACAAAACCCACTATTAAGTTGAAATGCAACACAAATAGTCTATTCATATTCAAAAATTGTCGCTCTCAATATGATGATGATCGGTGCATATTTGACCGTAGCCTACTTAAAAAAATCAATAAAATTCGCATAAATTTATTATAAAAACCACTAAGAAGTCGAAATCGAAATTCTATACAAGTAAAACGTTTTACTAGATTTCATAATAATCGGTCCATATTTAACCGTAGCCCCATCGGCGTAGATAGCCCGATATGTGGGAGGATAAGCCCCCCCCCCCAGAAAAAATTTAGCCACCCCCAGAATTTTAATTCTTTTATTGCATTATTTTTATTTGAACAATTTCCATAGCTTTTACTAAATTTATAAATTAACAATTTAATGTTGTCTGTCCCCTTAATATTTTTATGTGTAATTAAAGATCACTTCTTTACAAATCTTTTTTTAAGTGTTCAACATGTGGCTAAATACAAACTTCACAGTGTAATTACCAGCTGATTTACCAAATGATCGTATACAAAACGTAATAGCAAAACAAAACACACAAACAATCTTTGCCGGATTTTAAAGAATATACACAATTTTTTTATTTTATTGAAGTCAGTAAAAAAAAAAGATCAAAAAAGCTAACAAATTAATTAAAGCTAAAGTATTGGTATGTTTAATGATTATTAAATCGTGTTAAATGTATTAAAAAGTGTATCTTTTTATAGTTATGAAGAAAATAAAATATATATGATAATTTTTTTACGGTAAATGGTTAGAGCCCCCCCCAGGTAAACGGCCTAGCTACGCCAAAGATTAGCCCCAATATTTTTTTTATATATAATTAACAAACACAAACTGCGAAGCATAATCAAAATCATGATGATCGGTCCATATTTGACCGCAATCGCCATATAAAGTCCACTTCTAGAAATCACTTAAATGCGCATAAAGCTCTTATTAGCAGCAGCAGCTAGTTTAAATTCGACAGAAATAGTTAATACATACAGTGGTGATATTCGAAACAATTAACAACCGGTTCGCTTAAAAAAATTATATTTTTGCCAAATTTTGATAAAAATGGCGAAAATTTTAAAGTCGCATCCCAGTAACAGACCACAAGCCTCCTGAAGGAAATGATATAAACTTTTGTTTAATAAAAAAATAGTTTTGATTTTGCAAAATAAAAGTCAAAAAAAAATGCTTTATTTTTTTCTCAAAAGATTGAAGAAAACGCTATCGAAAACATCATCATCCAAGAATCCAATATATGACCAAAATAAAATCATTTGTTTGTACGTTTGGACAATGAACAACTGAACAATATTGTGTTTGTTGCCGAGACTAATCACCTTGATAAATACACATTATATAAAACCGTTAAAGTAAAAAACATAATCACCCAAACAAATTTCATATGGAACTTTTATTCACGAGAAGGGTAAATATGCAACAACCGGTTCGCAAAATTTTTAAAATTTTAACAACCGGTTCGAGCAAACCGGTCCGACCGGCTGAATATCAGTACTGAATACATACATATATATAATTCGTCACTCTCAATAACCAGTATCCCCCATATCAAGTCCAGCGTTGCCGTTTTTGGTTATTTCTAACCAAAATTGGTTATTTTTTTTCTCAATGTGTACATGTGTAGATTTTTTCTGTTTTGGTTATTTTTTTTACTGAAAATATTTACTATGTGATTTTAAATTTTGGGATAAAATTTCAACATACAAAAATGGCCTAAACGAAAATTGTTTTAAAGAACTTGTAAATTTCGTACAAAATTTATTGACATTACCCCACAGTTCCGCTGCAGCTGAAAGAACATTTTCTCAGCTTAGTTTGATAAAAACAAAATTTAGGAATAATTTAGATTTTTAGACAATTAGTAATATATTGCAAGCAAAAGAATTGTGCAAAAATCAACAAAATGCCCATTTTGTTTGGTCTGCCAAAGACATATTTTAAAACTCAAGCTGTGACATTTTAAGTAAAAGTGATCTCCATATTTATTGTAACATAATTACATGTTTTTTAGTATTTAAGAGAGTAACTTTCTAGTTCCCTCTTTTATTGCCAATGAAAAATTTTTTGTTTTTATTATATACTTTTTATTTTTGTTTAAGACATTAAAAATTAATAATTAAACTTGCAAAACTTAATGTAAAGTCTTGGAATTTTAAATTTTACAAATTGTAGCATTAGCTTATGTTTCTTTGCATTTCTTTTTGCAAAATATGACGCTTAGTTTTAAAAAAAATTATTTTTTAGTATTAGGAGTTGTGTTGTAAAATACGTTGTTTTATGTTTTTTTTTTGTTACCTTAAAGTACAAATTATAGTTAAAATTACAAAAAATAAATAAATAGTACATGCATTTAAATTTGGTTATTTTTTTTTTAATTTGGTTATTTTTTTCATATATGTTGGTTACAAAAAATTTTTTTTCGTCGCAACACTGATCAAGTCTACTTCCGGATGTCACTTAAATAAGCATAAATCTCTTATAAATCTACATATTAGGTGATTTGCTGGCAGATTTTAAGAAAATTATGTTTTTTATTTAACTTTTTCTTATTTTTTTGACTCAACGAAGAAATTTGCATTTGGAAAATTACAGGGCCAGGAATAGTTTCTTGGATTCATGTTGTTGTGAGTCAATAATGAAGTTAAATTTTATTTTTTTTTCTGTCTAATCTGTTTTTGTACCTTTATAGTCATATTAAGTGGAATTATTTTGCTCAACATTTTTAGTGGGCGCTATTACCTTTTTCTTTTATTAACTTTTACGTTAAACTAAAATGACATATTAACTTATTTTATTAGCAAAGTATTCTATTGTGCTGCGCATTAGTAATATAAGTACAAAAGTATTTCTATTACTTTTGCTTTTACTATTTTCTGACAGCGGCAGTAAAACAATTTTATAACAACACTAATAAAGGTAAATGAAATTACAACCATGAAAACTGGAAAACAAGCGGAGACAAAGTAATAATAAATTAACCATATCATACGCTCAGGAAACAAACATACATTTAATGAAGGTAAATTAGCTGAAAAAAGGAAAAGGCAATGGCACCGAAAAACGAAACCACAGACATTAAATAACAACGACTAAAGTAGTGCGAGTACGATGTGCTGTTTAAATTTAACTACCGGTAAAATAATTAGATTTATAAAACAGTAGATATATTTTTAGCAGAGTTTAATATTTATATGTAGCGTGATATTTATGTGATATAAAAAAATTTTAAAATTGTGCTTATTAGCTCTAATGTGAACATTTATTATACAAGTATTTTATTTACTTGCACAAATGTAAATAATATGAAAATAAATATACTCAAACTATTTCCGAAATTCAAGATACACAATTTAAGCTTTATTAAATTCTTTAAATTATTTTACAAATTTTCTATATTTGAAAATGGTTTCTAAAAAAATGTTAAATAAGTATAAAATAAAACCAAGTGAAATTAAGTTAAAATTTGTAAAGCAGTATATCCAGCGTTGTCAACTTGGTGCTTTTTTAAATTTTTGGTGCGAAAAATTCTTTAGTTGGTGCGCTTTTTAATTTTTGGTGGCACCAAAGCAAATTCAACCCAACTTTTTTGTTTCTGTGTGAGAAAAAATCTTTCTACAATAAAATACACCTGTTTGAGTACCATTTCATTCAACACTGAAAAAATTTTTTTTGGGTATTTCGGTGCGTTTTTTAATTTTTTCAAAAATGTGATGAAATCTTTATTTTTACTGATTTTTAATTGCAGTTTTTTTTAATAATTCATAACTCATATACGATGAAAAAATGTATTTTAAGTACGAATGTATGATAAATGAAATTAAATTCTTCAAAAATCTTTTTTTGAAAATCAAATTAACTTTTTAAGCATGTAAAGGGTGGTTAAATTTCAAGGGCCGATGTTGATTTTGAATAAAACACAAACTATTTAGGAAATTATTGTAATTTTATTTTATTATGATATATTGGTATTATTCAATTATGTATGGAACAAAATATCGGCCAAATGGACGCCGCAACTACGGCGGCACAGCTCCATCCGATGGTCCAAATTTTCGATGACCCTGAAGCATAATGGAGGTTCTATGCCGTTAATGTGCCGAATTATCTCATCCTTTAGCTCTTGAATTGTTGCTGGCTTATCGATGTATACCTTTTATTTCAAATAACCCCAAAGAAAAAAGTCCAACTGTGTGAAATCACATGATCTTGGCGGCCAATTGACATAGCCATTACGTGAGATAACACGGCCATTGAAATTGTTGCGCAAAACATGTTACGCGCCGTTAAATTACTTCCAAATGAAAATTAAAATTAACGATCCAAATGACCGGTTAAGGGGGTATAAAAGCTGGCCCGCTAGCTCATTAAGCAAAATTCATCTCAACCAGGGTTTGGCACATAAGCATATAACACACTTCACACCCCGGGAAGTATGTTTAAAAAAAATATTTCGAAAAGGAATCTAAAAAGCACTTAAGGAGGAAAAGGAAGAAATGATTATATTGGTATCCCTGAGGATAATATGGCCAGATGGTTGCCATATAGGGGTACACTTATCCCATCCCCAACCTATGACTGGCGAAGTACCCTGAATCTAACCTGTCCCGTTTACAAAACAATCGACAACTTACATTTCGCTTACCACAGCCTGGTTCTTCCTAGCATCCATTTATAAAAAAATTAGCAACTCATTTTTAAAAATTTTTGTTAATTAATTTCAGTTTTATCTTTTTATTCATATTCTTTTTTTTTTTTTTTTTTTTTTAGCTTCCCTTTATTATTACACCTGTCAACAAGATGACAATAAGTAATTTAATTTACAGAGGTGGGATGATAATTATCTTAAATCTGGAAGATTCAGATAGTTTTAATTGCTGATAAGCTCCTGATAAGTCTATAAGGCAAAAATATTTAGAATTTGCTAAATTAGCAAATATGTCGTCTATTCGAGGTAGGGGGTAATGCTCCGTTTCTATAAATCTATTTATGGTAACTTTACAGTCTATACAAATTCTTATCTCATTCCCCGGTTTTGAAGCAATGACTATCGGAGATGCAAACCTACTAAATTTTACAGGCACTAATTTTCCCTTATTTACTAAACGATCTAATTCTTTTTCTACTTGAGGTCTCAATTTAAACGGAACATCATATGCTTTTTTAAAAATTGGCACCGCATCCGGTTTTAAAACAATTTCTGCCGTAAAATTTTCAATGCAGTGGTTTGGCTCATTATTGAATATTCGCGGAAATTTTAATTGCATTTCATTAAGCAATTCATTTTCATTAAGGCCGATCATATTAATTAAATTACTGCTAAAAAATTGTCTCCAATTTGGATACAATATATTTAACCAACTTCTGCCAAGAAGTGGCTTAAATTCTCTTTCCGCTTCAATAACGATCATTTCTAAATTAAATTCTTTTTGACTGTTCACCTTGCTTACAATAATTTCAATTTTACCAACACAATTAAGTTGATTACCAGTAACAGAAAGGAACTTTTTATCTACCGAACATAACTTAATATTAGAAAAATACTGTAAATACTTAGCTTTAGAAATAACGGACACACAAGCTCCGGTATCTACTTCCATTTCCAACAACACTCCCCCAATCAACAGCTTTATGCACTCCGCACAACCAACAGCAACAGCATTTATTTTATTACAATTTCCATCTTCGGTTGAAATACTGTTAAGGCCAACAGCTTCCATCATTTCTTCAACGCACTTTACCTTATTTTCGTCTTTTTGTGAATTTTTCCATTGACTACATCTTTTAGCAGTGTGCCCTTTTTTATGGCACTTGAAGCATACCCAATTTTTGCAAATACAATTTTCAGCAGTGTGGCCTGTTTTACCACACCGATGACAAGGTTTGTTTGTATGATTGTGACCTCGTGACTTACTTTGACCTTGACTAACAGCAAATGCCGTAAAATTGTCATTCTTCGAACTAATTTCTTTTGTTTCACCTTCTGCCATTTCCCAGTTCAGTGCAATCTCACATGCGTTTTTAAATGTCAATTTCGACTCCTTTAGAAATCTTGATCTAAGTTGACTATCTCGTACGCCACACACAAATCTGTCACGTAGTGCTCTCTCCAAAAAATTTTCAAAATTACACTTTTGAGCCAGAGATTTTAATTCAACAATAAATTCTCTTATGGATTTTGACCCTTGTTCTGCCTTACTAAATTTATACGATTCAGCAATTTCATTAACAGACGGCTCAAAATATTTTTTTAAGGCATCAACAAGATCTTTATACGGCTTTTCACTTGGATCCTCTGGAGAAAATAATTTCCGTAGCACAGAGTATGCATCAGCACCAATATATGTAATAAAGAATGCCACCTTCTTCTCCTCGGCAACATCATTAACAATAAAAAATTGTCGGAGTCTCATTTCATACTCCGAAAAATCATTCCCAACAAGGAATGGATCCATGTGACCAATCATTTTTGTTTTTTGAATAACAATTTTTTGTTCTTTTGATTCGTCTTTATTTGGCATTAAGTTTACTTTTTACTTAATACGTTTATTAATTTACTTTTTTTTTCTTCTTACTTTTTTTTTCTCGTCGCCAAATTATGTTACATATTTCAATAAAACAACTTCTTTTGTTCAACGTTAATAGGCGAATGTTATGCACAGCAAGATTATAGAATTATTTATGTATCCAATTATTTAATATTAAAGTATGTAACTCAAAAGATTGAGTACTAAAAAT
Organism: Bellardia pandia; assembly: GCA_916048285.2. Classification (NCBI taxonomy): domain Eukaryota; kingdom Metazoa; phylum Arthropoda; class Insecta; order Diptera; family Calliphoridae; genus Bellardia; species Bellardia pandia. Next base: position 88,802,116 of record OU696531.1, on the reverse strand, counting down.
TACAGTTAATTATAAGTACAATATTACAGGCCTATAAAGGTATTCAATCATCATGAAATACATAACAAGTACCTAAGATCACTTAAATCGAATTATTGAATGATAAGTAATATATAAATTTTTTAGTATCGCTCAGCTAGATCTGAAGGTGTATACCGTTTAAGTCTTCTAGGTGCCAGGATTTCGTTTGCCGGCAACTGTCTGAGTTCCATGTTGGAATGTTGTGTTAAACGATTTGTATGTTTAATGCTGCTGATACGGAT